>MPUH01000451.1:0-53600 GCA_001970955.1 Stentor coeruleus
AGCATAGCCAGTATTCCCTTAAGTCTTCCTATCTTCAAAACCAATTAAAATTTTTATAATTTCCAAATTTCATCTAATAAAAAAATCTTAAGCATGTCAGACGATTTTTTTTTCTCAAAAAGTCAAATGAGTCTTCACAAAAAAAACATAGAATCCCTATCGAATTCTATAAAACTATCTCAAACCACAATAAACCCTCTTTATCTCCCTTACCACACTAACATTAAAGACCTTAGTTTCATAAACTACATCAACAGCCCAAAGCACAAAACCCGAACAAAACTTAAATCCTTCCAAAAATTGCAGCTAATCGAAAACTTCATCCCTTTTGCCAATAACTACAAAAGCCCTTCAAAAAGACTTAAAATCCGCGAAGAAGCTTATTTACAGCCAGGACCTATAGAAAACCCTTATTACAAAAATAAATCTCTCAATACAACCGAGCTTAACGACTATGAAAAAAAATTCTTCCACAAAAACTACGGCATACACGAAAATCCTCTGCCAAAATTCCAAGACAACAAGCATTTACTAGAAAAATACTTCAAAAAACCTGAAATAGAGCATTTACCAAAACTAAAAACCCCAGTAAATGCAACATCACAAAAATCCTTAGAAACACAAGAAAAATGGAACTGGATGGAAAAAACTATAGATGCTGTTGAAGCTAAAGAAATAAAGAGAAATGCTTATTTGATGATGGAAAACTTTAAAAAAATCCACAAACCAATTCCTTATGACAATGTGATCGAGAAAATGCAGAAGGCCCAAAGCCAGAAAATGCTTCAAAATAATCATATGAAAAGTAAAAGTATGATAATCAAGAATAGGTTTAACAAGTCAGCAAATTCAGATATAAAAAAAGCTGCAAAGACCATTATAACGTCAGGCTTTTTAATCAATGGCCTTTAACCATAATCCAATATGTTTTAACCCTTGTTCTAATACCCATGATATAGTTTTTTCTCTTGAAATATTTGTCACTATAATTCAATTTAGAATATCCCCAATTCGATTTGCATTTTCCCCTTCAATTATTTGCACTTTACATTTTGCATAAGGATATTTTCTTTACCATTTTTCGAATCACTACTATCCAAGGGTATTTCATATAGAATAATTGAGCATCTCAAAAAAAGCCCTTGCAAGGATTTACAAGAGCTTTGAGTTTATTGAAATTAGGATTATATAAGATATATCCTGTAAGTACTACTTTCTAAATTTTTGGCAGTTCCAATCATAATTTCGGTACCTAATTGAGCTAATAAATTTAATCATTGTTTTGTGAGATTTGTGTCAAGAATAAGAAGTTTTAATATTCTTAATGTAACCCTAAAGACTCCAGTTCCTAGGACTTAAATTTATATAATGTCAGCAATACTTCTATTTAAAGATGCATCTTTAGCAAAAAATCCCAACATAACTTTCTTGCGTTTAAACAACAAATCTGAGTTTGTTTGCTTAAAAACCTCACTCTTTAAGAATTCTGATACTATAACCTATTTGTGATACAAAGCATCATTTTTCTTCAAATAACCCATATAATTTCAATATATTAAATCCAACTCTCTAACGCTTCCCTTTCTTGTAAAAATTATCTCTAGCCTGACAAATTGTATCTTGCATAACCTAATTCAATCAGATCAGCTGATGCATCTAAAGTCTCANCCCATATAATTTCAATATATTAAATCCAACTCTCTAACGCTTCCCTTTCTTGTAAAAAATATCTCTGGCCTGACAAATTGTATCTTGCATAACCTAATTCAATCAGATCAGCTGATGCATCTAAAGTCTCATCAGCACCTCTATAGACTCCTTCAATACTACCAGTAACAAAGATTTTAACCTCAGCCATATAAGTTAAATGCATAGTTTCAGCTACTATAGTTAAACCATGAAATTTTTGACTGGAAGATTTCTTTTTAAGCATTTGACAAATAAAGCTTTTGTTTGGACTATAATTTCTAATGAAGTATCAGAAAGTCCAATATGAATTTTACTTGATATAATTCAATTGTGGCTAGAAAAGTGTAGTTTTACTGCTTTGAGGTTTTCAGGGTGAGGGTGCCATAGGATATTATGGTGTTTTTGAGGACTACTATGGGTAAATTGGAGAATATTCCGTTTTTTACTTCATCTAAGTACTTAAAGCCCATTTTTGTATATAAAAATATGTCCCGAATGCTACTGGACTATCAAAAACGAATATTTTACTTGGGGAGCATTTTCTCAAGCTTATTATATTTTTTGACGAACGTGAATGTCTTGTCTATACCATGGATTGCTTGTGCTTGCCCATTTTTGATATCACTTATGATAGTTCCAGGAATAACATATGTAATGATATCAAAGGACTGCCCAAAGATTGACTCATTTTCTTTTGGTCTTTTGTTATTTTGCAGTATCAACATTTCAATGTTTACAAGTCTATTCATAATTTTACTATCCTTGCATCTTGACAATACAATTTCTGCATCTTGGTATTCGATTTTTATCAGTCTTTGGTATGCTTTTTTAATCTATTTCATTATGTGTATATTTCTAACACCTGGGTTATTCGCTGTTCAAATGAAAAGAGAAGCTTTGCTTATAATAAGCTGGGGATTATTAGCATTGGTGACAAGCATTTTAATAGCACTTTGTGCTGAGAACCATTGGGAAAATGATTGGGTTGTATTTCTTCCATTTGCTATTATTGGAATAGGAAGTATTTTTATTTATGTTCAGATGCTGTTCAATGATTGGTCTCGTTTAGGAAGGGAAGGGCTATTTTATACTTTTATTATGATAGGAGTGATAATTGGTGGATTTGGAGAAAAGGCATGGATTTTTGTCTGGGTCGGGATTTATCTTGTTGGAGATTGGGCTTTGAGTGAATTTGAAGCTCATGCAAAGTACAAGGAGTTAGAATAATTGATAATGTAATTTAGGATATAATAACATGTGTGGAAGGTTTATTGACATGGATGGAGAATTAGAGAAAATGCGAGAATATTAGGGACATCGATAAGATTTGTTTATTAAAAAGTGTTAAATTAGTGTGGTGAGATTAATTTTCAAACATAATTGACAATAAAGATATAAATTGCGGATTTTTGGAATCAAGCGAGATAGTAATTAAAAACCACCATTTGTATGTGATATTTTTATATCAAAATTGAGTTTTAAAATGAATCATCTCACACTTTTCACCATTTATATCAACCATAAACAGTATTTTTATAAAAATTCATTCAAAATCCTATAATATCATCCTACCTCTTCATTACATTATAAAAACCCAAAAACCTTCTCTCTTAAAACCAAAAACTATCCTTAGTTCTAAAGCAACCCACAAACTCAAACCTTATTCCAAAACCTCGTAAATCCTTTTAAATAATAAATATAATTTACTAGCTCATGGGAGAAACAGGAAGTAAATTCAATCATTCACGATGGTTCAGCAAAAACCACAGAAGAGTTCTATGCCTAGGTCTAAAATCTTCAGGAAAATCAGCCATCACAGCTTCTCTAACTTCAAATTTTCCTCGTGCAGCAAAGCCTTTACCTGAAATCGGATGCTACAAGTTCAAAGTTGCTAAATACACAATAGCATTTTATGACCTAAAAGGTGATGAGCAAAGCAAGTTTTTTTGGAGACATCATTTCGAAGGTTCACAAGGGGTGATTTTTGTAATCGACCTTTCTGACATGAATAGTTTTGAAAATGCTAAACAGGTACTTAAAGAACTAATGAATGATTTATTATTAAAAGACTTACCTTTTTTGGTTATTGGGAATAAAATTGATTTAAGTCAGAGATATAATAAAGAAACTGTAATGGGGATGCTAGATATACAGAGAGAAAAGGAATGGGAACTGATTTTGACTTGTGCGATAAGTGGAGAAGGGGTAATTGATGGGATGAAATGGTTGCTTGAAAAAATGAACTCAGTGAGTTAAATAGGATTATTTGATAATCTAATGAGAATAGATATTATGGTATAAGNACTGATTTTGACTTGTGCGATAAGTGGAGAAGGGGTAATTGATGGGATGAAATGGTTGCTTGAAAAGATGAACTCAGTGAGTTAAATAGGATTATTTGATAATCTAATGAGAATAGATATTATGGTATAAGTTTTATTTTTTATGAAAATATTTTATGCCGCTTATATAAACTATAGAAAAGGTTTTTGATATAATAGTTAAGAACTATTAAAATTATATAACTCAGAATATAGCTGTTGGATTATTGCTTTGTAGTGAATATTAGCTTTGTATCTGATAAGTTTCTGGGTCCCTGTAAGTAAATCTTCATCAGTCCATAAAGATTTTTCTATGTAAATATTTCTCACTTCTTCATGTTTTTCAAGCATATTCCTTGATGAAATCTCATAAAAATCAGCCAAAATGTCCCTTTTAAGCTTTTTACTAATACATATTTTCTCCCAGGACTGTGTTGTTTTTTTCCCACTGGCCCATTTTGAAGTTATGAAATCATGATTTGGTACAACAACAGCTACTAAAGTGCTTTCAAAAGGATCCCCAAATACAAAAATCTGACTTATAAGTTTACTTGTCAAAAGAATGCTTTCGATTTTTTCTAATGAAACAAATTCGCCTTGAGAAAGTTTGACAATATTTTTGAGTCGGTCGATTATTTTGAAACTCCCGTTGTGGACAAGTCTTTGGACTATGTCCCCAGTATGCAGCCAGCCATCACTGTCTAATGTTTGAGAGCTATCGCTTTCGTAGTATCCTTGAAAAACTGGAGGTCCTTTTATTAGAAGTTCTCCTGTTATATAGTGTTCATTTTTTCTATACCCAAGTTCTGAGAGTTCAAGAATTTTTGCTTCTACACCTGGAATAGGTCCCCCGATGTGCTCAACAGTTGTATCTTGTGGGTGGGTTAAAAATGCTGCACCACAACACTCTGTTAGGCCATATCCTTCGAGAATTGGGCAAGAGAAAACTATTCGCAAAAATTTTATAACTTCACCTGAAATAGGTGCTGAACCACATATCATGAGTCTGACGTTACCTCCTAAGAAATTCATAGCTTTCCCAAATATGAAATTTTGTAGAAATGCATTAGATAAATCCCCTGTTTGCTCATATTTTATAACTTTTTTCTTCAAAGCATTATTAAGTAATCTTTTATTAAGTCCTTTAACTTCATCGAATTTTTGATTAATAACTTCATAAAATTTATTAAACAACTTTGGCACAGATACAAATATTGTTGGACGTAAAGCTTCTAAATCCGATTTAATATTGTTATAATCCCCTGAATATATTCCAACTTTTCCTCCACCATTCAACATAAGATAAAAAAAAACCCTATCATAAATATGTGAATGTGGTAAATACATAAGGTAAGAATCTTTTGTATAAACTATTCTTTCNTGGTAAATACATAAGGTAAGAATCTTTTGTATAAACTATTCTTTCATCAAGCTCACTTGCTAAAATTACTGATATCATACTGCTATGACTTAAAACAACTCCTTTAGGGTTTCCTGTTGTTCCACTTGTATAGCTTATAGTGAAAATTGATGAAGGCTCTGGAAAATTATAGTTTGTTTCGGGAGGGTTTTCAAGTAGTTCATCATATTCAATTATCATAATCCCTGAGGTCAAAGCTGAGTGTTTGATATCAACTCTAACTTTTTCAAAAGAAATAATGTTTTTTAAGCTTGGAAGAGAGTCTTTAGTTCGCATTATTTGATCAAGTTGAGACTTGCTACAGCAAATAGTTGAAAGCCAGCATTGCTTAATAATATATATTAAATCTTCAGGATTAATAATATCAGGAATTGCTACTAAGACAATGTTCTGAAGTAAGCATGCCATTTCAATTGTTATCCACTCTTCCCGGTTTTTAGAAAATACCCCAAGAATTTTCCCAACATTGGATTCAAGGTTCATTTTCTCCAATCCTTGGCAAATTCGTTCAGCAATTTCGCGAACTTGGCGATAAGACTTCCATATATATCTACCAAGTGCCCCTCTTTCGTTTACACATCTTGTTCCTAAAAAAGGTAAATCTGGATAATTGTTGCAAGTTCTTAAAAAGCATTCAGTGATTGTTTTAGCTCCACTTTTAATAGTCTGACAACTATTATATTCAAGGGGATGAATAAACACCGCATTTTGATCTAATGGAGAGCATCTATCCTTTGTTATACTGTATGTTATTACAGGCTTTGTAATAGTCTTTCCCATATTATATACTTATCCAAACATTACCCTAAATTTGCAATAATTAGCATACAAATCAGCCTTTCATTATTCACATGTCCCAATTAAAATCATAAACTAACTTAAATTTATTTAAATATTTCAATGCTTTGCCCCATACAATAAACTCAATTCCTACATTCAAACATAACGATTTATACCATTATAGACCCCTAAGTTAAATTTATAAACCTATCACACTAAAAGATTCTATAATCTCACATCTTCCAAAAATTCTAATAACTAAATAATAAATGGCTGAAAATATCGAGCAGAAGTACTACAACGCTGTGTTCACTAAAACAGACATAAGTGGATCAGGTAAAGTTGAAGGTAAACAAGCAGTTATGCTATTTAGAACTTCAGGAGTGTCTGTTCAAACCCTAAAGCAAATCTGGGACCTAGCCACTCCAAACAAAGAGGACTTTTTAGACAAAAAACGATTCTTTGTAGCCCTCAAACTCATAGCACTAGCTCAAGAAGGTAAGCCAGTAGCAATACAGCTTTTACATGAAAAAACAGGCTTGCCGCGTTTTGAAGGAATAGACTTACCACAACAAAGCGATGAATGGGAAATCGGTGAAAACGAATTAAATGTCTATATAAACGGCTTTAAAAAGCTTAGTGGGGACAAAGGGTTCCTAACTTTAAACGAAAGCAAGGAATTATTACAAAGGACTCAATTCACCCCGCCAGTGCTAAAAAGAATATGGACTTTAACCCAATTAGACACAACAAATAGTATGGGACAAGATCAATTTGTTGTTGCCATGCAACTTATATCTAAAATCCGTAGTGGAGTTGAATGCCCTGAAGTCTTACCTGGATCTTTAGATAGGGTTATAAATAAAAATAAACCTGAGCCTGAAAAACCCGAGCCTGTAAAAGTTCCAGAGCCACAAGTTAAAAAAGAAGTTGAAAGACTTGATACACCAAGATTAAGAGATCCAGAAGCACATGTTGAGATTCCAAAGCCGGTTTTTAAGTCTACTTTAGGGGATAATTATGAGGAGTCTCCAAAAATGTCTCCTTCTAAGAGCCCACAGATTGATGTTGATAGGCATTTTAAAGAAAAAGAAAGACTTTTGAAGGAAAAAACTAATATGCTTAAGGCAATTTGTGAAATGCTAGATATTGATATGTCTGAACTGGAATTGATTAAGGAGAAAAACAAAATGCTTGAAGGGAAAATTAAGGAAAGTCAAGAAAATTATGAAAAGGCTGCTAAAAAAGTGAATAAATCAAAGGGGAAAATTGTTAAGATTATTGAGGATGTGCAAATTGAAGCGAAAACAATGAAGAAAGAAAATAAGAAACTTGAGAAAAAAGTGGAGGAATTAAGTAAGGTACAACAAAATGTAGTTAATACACCTCCTATAGCGCCTAGCGTTCAAGTATCTGCTCCAGCACCGAATGTTCAAGTCCCAGAAGTGAAGGCTAAAGTTCAGGTACAAGAGAATCTTCCGATGCCAAAAAAGGATTTTGAGTTTGATAATTTTTTCAAGGATCCAATTATAACTGCTCCTGAACAGAAAAAGCCCCCTACTGTGTCACCAATGGGAGAAGTTAGGCAAAACTTTGGGGTAACTTTAGAAAACACTGAGAAAAAAGATCCTGAGCCAATGTTTTTCAACTCAATGTTCCCTGATCTTAATAAAAAAGAGCCTGAAAAGCCTGTGATTTCTATGAATCAAGGGTTTTTCAACCCTCCAGCCAGCTTTGGAGCATTTCCAGCTCCAGGAATGCAAGTTCCAAGCTTTTCTATGCCAATCGATAAAGAGCCTAAAAAAATCGAAGTCCCAGAACCAAAACCACAAATTAAAAAGTTCGAAACACCAGAAATCAAGCCTGTCATGAACTTAGATTTTAAACCATCTTCAAGGTCTGACGATATTTTTGCTGAACTTGATGCTCCAATTGTTCAAAAGCCTCCTGTTGAAGTAAAACCTCCTGTCATGGAAACTAAACAGAAAATCCACAAAAAGAAAAGCTCAAGTTCAAGTGACTCTGATAAAAAACCTGGAAGTAAAGACTTTGGGTTTAAGTTTAATGAGGATTTAGAGAAGAAAATTGAAAAACCAGCTGCGTTTGAGTTCAAACCAGAGGCTATGAATTTTAATGCTGGGTTCGGGGATTTTAATAAAGGATTTATGTTCCCAACTCAAGCCCCTGGCTTTAGTAATGATTTCTTTAAGATTGATACCCAGGCTATACAGAATAAAGGCAAGTCTAGAGATATTGAATTCGAATAAAGTACTTAAATAATTATTTCTTTTGAGTAGAATTGATTTTAATTATAGTGATTAGCATTGTTACTCAGTTAGAGAGAGATTAATCATTAAAAGAAATGTTTAGCTTGAGAATGGGTACTAATATTCTTAATGATATATGCTATATGTGTGGAAAGCATATAAATATATAATTTAAATTTTTAGCAAGATCCCTATATAAAATTAATCCTTTGTAATGCTTGATATAAGTTAAGGATATTTTATAGTATAAATGCCAATACTCTAATTTATCAAAAGAAAATATGTAATAAGTGTATAGTTTATAGCAAAATGAAATATTTTGTTATTTAAAAAAAATCATAACTATTCTTGTACTTTCTACGAAAAAGGGTATTAAATCTCCACTCAGAATTACTTCATAGATATCCTCATATAATATTAGCAGTCTGACATTATTCGAATTAACCCTTTCAGTCATTTACTACAAAAATTCCACCAAATAGTCAGTCTATATTTGAAGAGTCTACATATAAAATCCTAACTAATAATAAAATTCCCCTTTATCCTAAAAATCCTCATATCCCAGATTTCATATTAAGTCGTATCATCATATTTAAGTCCCCAAATCTATTATAAAAATCACAAACCCCCTCATTTCATATTGCATTTTCTTAAATATATGCAATAGTCTGTTCTTATCCTAATTAAGTCTAAAAATTATCTTACAATAAAAACTTAAGCCAAAAGTGGAGCCAAAAATATGTCTGTTGTCCTCTAATAAAGAATAAATGGCTAACCCAGAATAGTAATTTTTTACTCAGTGATTACTTATTCAAACTGCTACTAATTGGGGACTCCGGTGTGGGTAAATCAAGTCTTCTATTAAGATTTGCTGACAACACTTATACAGAGAGCTTTATTGCAACAATCGGTGTCGATTTTGTAAGCCATATCTAGAAAATCAAAACAATCGACGTAGAAAGCAAAGTTATCAAACTCCAAATCTGGGATACAGCTGGTCAGGAAAAATTCAGAACAATAACCTCATCATATTATAGAGGGGCACATGGTGTCATTGTTGTTTATGATGTTACTAATAGAGAGACGTTTAACAACGTTAAAAACTGGATGGGAGAAATTTCAAGATATGCTTCTGAAAATGTTAATAGGTTACTTATAGGGAATAAATGCGATTGTGATACGAAAAGAGCTGTTTCGACCGAAGAAGGGAAGGAATTCGCTGACTCATTAGGAATTCCGTTTATGGAGACGTCAGCTAAAACGTCTTCTAATGTGGAACAGAGTTTTTTCCGTATGGCTAGTGAAATTAAGTCTAGAGTAGCTGTTATGACAACTCCAAAGTCTACGACGCAGAATCAGAAAGGTCATCAGTTAAATTCAGGAAAAGTGGTGACTGGAAAGAAAAATAATGGCTGTTGCTAGGATTAGTTAGAATATTATTAAAAGCGTAGAATTATATTAGATTAATTAGGGTTATTATATTTAACTTAAAAAATACTCTGAAAATATGTCAGGGTTTGGAAGGGTTGTGGATGATATTATAGTAGGCAATTAAGTTTTTATGATTATTGTAAGACAAGGTTAGTGTAAATAGCAAATTGAGCTGCGTTCATTTTCGGCATAAAAATGATTGGAAAAAATAAAAAAATATATAAAGTTGCATTATAAGATAAGCACTAACTGCTTTAAAGAAATTCATCAAATAATTATAATCAATATATATTTGCACGGCTTCTTAAAATATTTATGTTCATCGATATGTTTTTACTTAATGAAAAGTATTTATATAAATATGGTATCTTAATCCTGTAATAGCCCCAAAACGCATAGTACAGGTTTAAAAACTTCAGCAGCACATACAATATCAATTTAAAAAACATATAAACCTCTATAAAAACACAGATTAAGATTTTTAATTTGAATACAATAAAAAATATTTATCTATAATTTATATAATTGCATATGAAATACCGCTTGATGTTTATCTAGAAAATGGGCGAAATAATTATGAACAGAGCTGGGCCTTTAGTAGTAGTTAACCCTGAGGACACTCTAGTATTTGATTGTGATGAAGTTGTGATGAAATCAAATATTCTGATAGAAAATGTGTCAAGCAGCACTATAGCTTTCAAAATAAAAACTAACGCTCCGAAATGTTATAAAGTATTTCCATGCAAAGGAATACTAAAGAAAGGTTTGAGTACAACATTAAAAGTTAAAGCTGACGACTACTACGAGGCTCAGAATCATAGTTTCATGATCCTTGCACAAGCAGTAAAAGAAGAAGAAGGCATCCCGCAAGTGTGGAATTCCTCCCAAGATATTCAAAAAATCCGCCTTCGGGTATCTTTCACCAAAGAGACCTCAGCAAGCGAAAGCACAGTAGATGATGGATCTTTAAAAGCCCTAACCCTCGAAAATAGCCAACTCAAATCTGAACTCCAAGATCTTGTTGAAGAGCTTAAAATATGCCGCATTGATACTCTCAAGCATCAATGCGAGCTAGATCGCGAATTCAATTATCCTCACGCTTTTTCATGTTTCCTCCTTGGTCTTCTCCTTGGAATCTTCTGTCCTTACCTATTCTTTTAATGCTAATTTAACAATAATCTTCTAATACTTAACCTAATTATAAGACCTTTTTATGCGAATTATCTTCAATTTCCTGTCCTTTCGAGTTTGTTTTAACATCAATAGTATCCTTACTCTTCATAACTAATAAATTGTCTACTGGGTTAGGGTTGAAAATCTTATTCCAACTCATAAACACATAATCCGGTAATAAAGCTATGATCGGGACAAAGAAAATCGCTATCCAAGATTTTGGTCTTGACATCAGCGCGTAAAACAGCTGGTTTAGTCCAGGCTGAATAAGCGAGGCTACAGGGGCCATATTCAAAAGAACAATTGTCACATAATAAACAATAAGGCCTCCAATAACCCCAATGAGACTGATTTTGTTCCAATAAGAGCTCATCATGAGCATTTTAAAAGATATGATGTGAATAATTAAAGTAAAAGATAAAGTACTAACCCACCATAGTCCAGTATCACGAGCATCAATATCAACAGCTTTTGCCATAGCAGCAAAAGGTAAGAAAATTGCTACAAAGCCATGCCACATAGCTAAGAACATGTATTGCCAGAAGACAGAATATGAGAAAAGCTGTCGACGCTGACCTGCTTGATAAGCTACTGGGTATTTGAAAGAGTCTGCAGCATTAAGATCTTGTTCAAGGATGAAAGTGAGCATACAAGGCCAACTAGTCCAAACAGCGTTGAACATCATAGAGAGCATATCAAGAATGTAGATTTGTCCACTGAAGCCAGTGAAGTAAGCATAGCAGACTTCACAGAAAACAACTGCTACGTTTTTATAAAAGTAATAGCAAATAAACAATGAAATTCTCCTATAACCCCACCTACCATGGACTAGGAGGAGTTTTTGTAAATACCTAAACTGTGAAATTGCGTAATCTGATGACTGTACAGCTTGAGCTCCTTCTTTACCAGCTATTCCCACACCGATATGTGCTGATTGAATCATGCTTACATCATTAGCACCATCTCCTATAGCCAAAGTGATCCAAGGACCATATTCTTTAGCAAGTTCAACAACTTGAGCTTTTTGTGCGGGGGAAACTCTACAACATATGCATGAGTCTGATAGAATGCCGAGCTTAAAGAAATTTTCTCTATATCCGAATTCTTTGTTTAAAGCCATAATTAAAGTTGACCCATCAATGACGATGCTGATCCTTTCAGTTAATTGCTTTCTATATGAAAGAACTTCTTCTACTGTTTTGTTAGCTAATTGAAGTTTGTATACATAGTGGCCAATTAGAGCAGCGAATTCCATTTGGCTTTTAGAGCTTAGTTCTACCAAAGTCATAGAGGGTTGGATAAGATTACAGGATTTTCCGATTTCAATTGCGGTTTCTTGCTTATCACCGGTAAGCATCCAGATTCTGATTGAAGCTGACATTATGAATTTTATTGCCTCTGGGACACCGTCTTGGAGCTTGTCCTCAATTGCTGAAGCACCTACAAGTTTAAGCCGTTTTTCTATCTTGGCTCCATGCTTTTCAAGTTGTTCTTCTTTATCGTCTTCAAGAGAAAGACTTAAGCGATCCCATTCAACTTTCCATTCTTCATATTTATCTTCTCTGATTTTCCTTTGAGCCATAACTAATGTTCTAAGTCCTTCAAGGGCAAACTTATGAAGATGATCTTCCAAAAGCGCAACATTTGCTCTTTCTTTCGATGTCAACAAAGGTACCATAGTAGTATCCGCACCTTTGCTCATCAAAATAATTTCTTTAGTATCTGGGTTTCTAACAATTACTGACATGCGTTTACGAGTAGAATTATATGGTATTTCAGCCAATAGATCCCAGTCTTTTGAGATCCCTTGGGACTTAACCTTAATCTTAGTATCAGTCCTTTCCCAGAAAATAAAGTCCATATCAGCACTTCCTTCAACAAGAGCTAGCTCATCTGGAGACGAAGCTTGATACTTTCGTCTATGAGGATGAGCTTTATCTTCATTAGGAAACACTGAATGACAAACAGCCATCAAAGTGAAGAAATTCTTAATATTCTCATGATTTGGATGAGTTTTATCCTTCATAATCTCAGCTGGCTTAGTATCTTCACCAACACCAATAAGATTTCTTTTCCTTTCACCACTTCCATATATTTCTCCACCAATAGTGCATTTACGGAATTCCATAACATTGCAAGTTAGAGTACCAGTTTTATCTGTGAAAACAAATTCTACTTGGCCTAATTCTTCAACTAAGTCTGAAGTTCTGCAATTAGCTTTTCTATCATCTTCAGCATAATACATTTGGATGTCGTTATTTATGAAGAAAGCAAGACCAAGTTTGACCATTTCTAAAGCTACATATAATGATATGGGGATTAAAGTTGAGTATGCTACTATAAAAGTCCCAACACCTTGAAAGACATCCAAGACATAATTTAGCTTTTTGAGGTTTAGATATGAGTGTTTAACTCCAGTATGGTTGTTCCAATAGATTCCAAACAATGAGAAAGCTAGGCAAATGATAAGTTGAAGAACAAAAATCGAGTATAAAATCCTATTCATTTGTCTGAGGACGTTACTGATTTTTGTAGGGGCAGGTTTAGAATTGAGTACTATTTTAGTCTCTTTTCCTGTGTAGACGACTATGCCATAAGCGAATTCTGTGTTTTTTAACACACAACCACGTAGTAAAAGCTGCTTCATGCCGAGTGGTTTTGGTCCAGATTCTTCTTTCAGAGTGCATTTCCATGAATTGAGATTCTCGTTTGGTAAATCACATTCGATGCTTCCAACATAGTTTGAGAGCACCACAGGGTCTGATAGCCCAGATGTACTATCTAAAGCTATTTTATCTTTGAGATTTGTTTCTCCGTCAAGGTTCATGGTGTTAACAAAAGCTATTCCACGCTTATCTGAAGTTGAGAGCAGAGCCAAGTCACAAGGAATTGGCTCATTTTCTTTGATGCAGAGGATATCCCCAACATTAATCTGCTCGCTTGGGATGTCGATGAGGTCTTTGCGGAATTTATCAAGTTTGTGAACTGTACGACTGTTTTCTGAATTGTCTTGTTTATGGCGATAATAGTCTTCATAAGCTTCTTTGAACATCGTGAAAACCAAGACCATTGAGAAAGTTGATAATGTTGAAACTGGGTTTTTAGGAGAAAAAGGCATGCAAGTTAGAACGGAAATCACTAAAAAGTAAATATTTGCAGCTCGTAAGAACTGCAAAAATAAACTTTTTGGTGCCCAAGTGAGAAAAGTGTATTTGGATGTCTTGATTTCATTATTGCAATAAGGGCTCTTCCGGAGCTCTCCGAAGCAGAGAGTTCTGAACTTTGACTGTGCGGTACCGAGATTGGAATTCTCATCAGGGGCGTTTGCCAAGCGCTGGTACGCTGAGGTGCTTTGATTCGCCATTAATTTTATTAGCCTATTGGGTATTCAATAGACCATACAGATGAAACATAACATTCTTTAAACATAAAAGCCATTCTTAGATAAAAAATCTTATAAGTTATTCACTAGCTTCTTATGATTTTTCTTTGACTGAGAATGAATATAGATCATTAAATGATACCTGATGCCTATCTCCACCAAAGATAATCATATAGTTTTCATACAAATTTGCGCTATGACCATCTCTTGAATATGGTATTTTACCTTTAATCCTTCCTTGCAGTGGACTTGCTGGTCCATTATAAAGATTTATTTTTCCAGGCTCTAAATGATGTTCTTTTCTTTTAAGCTTGGCATTAAAGTGATCAACATCAACAGGGGTAACTGGGTCATCGATTAAAGTTTCAGTTTGAATAAGCACCCAATTGTTATTAACAAAGTCGTATGTGTACATTTCATTAGTTTCTTTGAGTATATCATGTGCACCTCCAAATATAAACATAACATCGCCATAAGCACAAGCTGAGTGTCCAGATACAATCCCTGGTGAGCTACCATTATATTGGATTTTTGTCCATAAAAAAGCATCAAGGTCAAGCTTCCAAAGATCATCAAATGGTCCATCTATTCCTTTACCTCCATAGACCCACATCGAATTATCATAAAGAACTCCTGTGTGATCAACTCTTTCTTCAGGCTTACTATTTATATTAGCCAATGTCCAATTACTAGTTGGTATATCAAAAACATATGTGTCGTTTATTAAATTCCCTCCAATATAGCCACCAAAAACTATCATTTTAGAATTGTATACTACAGCTACGTGGGAATCTATGGCTGGAACATCACCGGCTATTTTTCTCCAAATATATCCATTAAAATTCAGAACAAAGATGTAATTGTTTTCTGTTGACCCATCGGTACCTCCAAATATATACATCTCATCATTATATACTATTGAAGTGTGTCTACATAGATTTCCTGGACACTCTCCTTCGCCATTTATTTGATACCAACGCTCTTGGGAAGGTTTTTCACGATTAAAATTGAACACCCACATATCATCAAACACTCCTTCACTGAGATCTTGGCCTCCATAAATAATAATAGAGTCTTTGTATATTGAAGCAGAGTGGTAACAACGACGGGATGGGATAAAGTGCGATGCTCGAATTTCTTCCCATTTACCTTTGTAAGAACCTCTTAGAGTGTTGATTCTTAGTAGTTTACTCTTTGCTTGTCTCTCCATCACTAATTATAAGTTAGAAGATTAGCCATTAATTGCTGGGAACGTATTTCTGATGTATTTTATATAAGCTTTTTTAGAATTTTTCAGGATGCGTATTTTGCAGTACGGGATTTTGGAAAATACGATTTTTATAATCTTATTTGATTGTAGTTTAGTATATATAAACTGATAAAGAATAATCTATTATTTCGATTTCTAAAGCTTATGAGAAAATTTCATTATAGAATATTTAACTGCTAATTAGAATGCACTTTTGTTAGAGAGAATGTATATTCCGATAAAGAAATACTATTCTTTATACTCTAATGTAATTATAAACTTATTATGAATCCCTGCATTAGAAATTTTCTATGTATTACTAAAGATATGAAAATCTAGACAGCCTTGTAAAAGCAAATCGTAAGTAAGTTTAGAAATTTACAGTATATATAAAGATTAGCAAGGACTAGTTGTGAAAAAATTATAAATGAGCCTAATTATTTATTAAAAATTATAATAAGACAAATATGTTTGATTATAAAAGTATGCATAAGGCAAATCAAAGAGTAGGAATAAAGCATAAAAAATATGCTATTAAAGTAGATTGCAAATATGAGTATATTTTCGAGTAGATGATTTGATACTCTGGATAGTTTACAAGTTAAAGTTGACTTATAATTATAGCTGTTTATGTAAAGAATTAATGTAATTAGAGTTTAAAATATGTGATAGATGATAATTTGCGATAAAATATTTTCACTATTTTAAAACTAAGTACTCCTTCACACCTTCAATTAAATCTTCATAATTTATATTTATCTCACAACTCAATCTCAAGAGCTTCTTTCATACTCAGTATCCTCATATCCATAATTAAATTATAAATCCCTATCATTAGTAAGTAATATAAGCAAACTTATAATAACATTACTAATTCTTTGAGAATTCCAACAGGGAGTTTTTTGATATTCTGTAGTTTTTTTAATTTGTGAAGGTACAAAAAAGGTTTCCTCTTCTTGAACTTTTCATGCCTTCTCAAAATAAACTTAATTTTAGGAGAAAGATTTTGTAACAACTCATGATATTCCCCTTTAACCAAAATAGAAGTATCAGCACCATGGTCTAATAAAAATTGAGTAAGTTCTTCACTATCTTTATATAAAGATTGAACTAAAGGATACTCATCATACTTAGCATTTAGGTCTGCACCTAATTCTAAAAGTGTTTTAATACTTTCATATCTCTTATATGAGCACGCCCGGGTTAGAGGGTTTTCTCCGTTTTTACCTGCCTTGTGTATATTGCAGCCTATTGAGTGAAGGTATTTTATTATGTTGACTTTATTATGATGAGCTGCGTATGTTATTAAGGTTAGACCTTGCTGATTTGAAATTACTTTTGTTAATAAGTTAGGATTAATACTTTTGGTTTCTAGGAGAAGGTTTAGTTGGGGTATATCTTCTGATTCGATTAGGGAAAGAATTTCATCTTCCATGGGAATTGTAATGAATGAGCTAAGAAAATTTAGGATTGCTTGCATTTATATAGGACAGTTGACATTTTCGAATTTGATTTTGAATAAGAAAAAGTTCACTATGAAGAATGTGCTTAAATCTATTTAGGCGTATGAATTATAGAAGGGATTGCTGTAAAAAAGCACAATGAATTCCTGGCTAATCTCTAAAAATACATGATATTTTAATACATTGATATGTTGAAGCATAATAATTAATACTTGCTATAAAAGGGAAATTATGAAAATTTAACTGGAGTGTAATCTAGACATAATATTCTTAATATCATTGAATAAGAATAAAAAAATTAGCATTCAGTAGTTCTATAAATATACCAATATTTAGAACAATGAATGCTAAGACAAAAATTAAATATAAAATTTGTAATGTCCGAGGAACGAAAACAAAGATTTTTCCGAGTAATTTTTTATATTTATGTAAGTAGCCATGCTGATGTAGAAGAACTTAAAATAAAAATCGATTAAAAATTGGAATAATAGCTGAAGAGCTAGCATTATTTTCGTTTAGTAGTAAGTTATTTGATGAAATAGCATATGCTCAAAAAAAATCTTGTTTGCTTGTGTATTATATATCTTATTCACTTTTTACATGCGAGAGGGTAAATTAAAAGACATATAGATCTTGTAAAAGCTCATTTTCACACCAAAATAAAAATGCAAAAATGATTCTAAAATTAGAATCAAAAAAGAAGACTTTACAAACTTAGTTGCTAGAAGATTACTAAAATACAGAATTGTAAACACAATTGAATAAGCACAGCTAAAAATTGAAAGAAAAAAAAGATCTAGTTGTCAGCACAAGGGATTCCCTGGCGGTCTCCCACCCAAGTACTAACCTTGCCTTATGCCGCTTAACTTCAGAGTTCGGATGGGATCTGGTGCTTTAGGCATAGTATGGCCGACAACGATATTTTATGTTTGCTCAAGTATATATACTACTTAATTATTATTCCTTAATTCTCGTATATATACTACTTAAAAGTTCTATTTCATAATTTTTTCCCCCTATCATTTGATTTAATACTCTTTAATTATTTGCTAGTCAGAAATTGTTTCTTATAAATCTTTTTAACTCATATTTTCGAAAAATGATTAATTTATACTATGTAAAATGATGATTACTATTCAAGTTTATATTTATTATATATTTCTTAAGTTACTTCGCAAAAATCAATAAATAATTATTACTTAACCATTAATAAATACAAACTAAATGTAATAAAATCATTGTTCTTAAAACATATCTACAGATTTTAACACTTGCAATCATAAATTTACATTTAAAAAGTGAAATCGTAAACTCTCATTTAAAAATTCAAAATGCATTTTATATAATTTAGCATTATATGAGTAAGCGAAAAGTTCCCGCAGAAGTTCCAAAAAAAAAACCAAAAACTTTAAGCGCTCAATCAAAAACAGTTTCCGGACAAGGTATATTTAGCAGGAGTGAAATCCATATTGTCTCATGGAATGTTAATGGCATTCGAGCTTGGATAAAAAAAAACAATGTGTTGGATTTTTGTTCAAAAGAAGAAATTGATATTTTATGCTTTAATGAAACCAAACTACAAGACAAAGATGTTAACGATATCAAAAAGCGATTTCCTCAATATCCATATCAATACTGGAGTTGTAGTCAAGCAAAAAAAGGTTACTCTGGAACCGCCATTTTAAGCAAAATTGAACCGATGTCTTTTACCCAAGGTATTGGCAAAGATAAGCATGATAATGAAGGTCGTACAATAACCGCTGAGTTTTCAACTTTTTTTGTTGTTGCAACATACATCCCTAATGCAGGGCAAAAATTAGAGCGACTTAAATATCGGACCAAAGAGTGGGACCAAGACTTTCGAAAATATCTAAAAACTTTAGAAAGTCGAGGTAAAGGTGTTATATGGCTTGGTGATTTAAATGTTATTCATCAAGATATTGATATATTCAATATTAAAGGTAAAGAAAAAATTGCTGGATGCACCCCAGATGAACGTAAAGAATTTAGAGAGTTTTTGAACGAAGGATTAGTTGATAGTTTTAGGCATTTGTACCCTAATGAGCGTAAGTATTCGTGGTACAGTGGTAGAAGTGCTAAGGCTAGAAGTGAAAATATGGGATGGAGGTTGGATTATGTGATTATATCTGAATCACTTGTTTCAAAGTTGAGAGATAGTAAGATTTATGATGATGTTGAAGGAAGTGATCATCATCCTATTGAAGTAATCCTCAATAATTAATGGAATTAAGTTTATTGGTTGTTCAATGGTTTTAAGTTTTAGTAAGTAGTTTTATGAGTATAAAATTTATTAGAAATTATATATTTGCTAGATATTCTGTTATGGTAAACTTGAATATAATTTTTGTAAGTTTTTAAACTAAAACTTCATAATCAATTAATCATAAAATTCCAAAACACACAAAAATAAACATAAAATCCTAAATCTAATAATAAATCTCCATACGAAAAAACCATAGAAAAAAATTATCTATAAAAACTTCAAAAACAAAATTACTTTACTTAAATTAATCAAGTTTCTGTTCCAATTTCTTCATCATAATTATATTTTGGCTTAGCAATATACGTAATACGCTTAGATAACTGTGAGGTATGACGAGGAGACTTAGAATTTGGCTTGATATAAAATTTAACTAAAGATGTACGTAGTGGTAGACTAAAAGATGTATCTTCTCCTCGGCGATGTGATTGGGACATTGAACTTTGCGTAGAGTCTCGTGATCTTGATTCAACTTGGATATATGATCTTGGAACTTGCAAGCAAGCTTCGTGTTTGATATTTGATAATACAATGTTATGAGAAAAAAGCCCATTATGGTATTTGAGGGACATATTGTGAATGTAAGATGACCTTCTATTGACTTTTCTATTCAGTTGGAATAGAATCTGGCCGAATTTTTGATTTTCGCTTTTCATATTATTAAAATATGTTTAGAATACTGTTACTTTGATGATTTAATGTATTTATGATTTGCGTTGCATTTTAATATATGTTTAGAACTTAGAATCAGATTCTCAAGGAAGATTATAAAATAAGTAGATAATCTTTATGTTTTTATTACTCTTTGTGCTTTTGGATTATGAGGGACTAACTTAAAATATTAGGTGAAGTTGTATAATAATTAATAAAGAAGTAATAGTTTCTTTAAGAAAAAAGTAATAAATTTATGATCATATAAAGTTTGCTTTATACAGTTTAATAATCAATTACCCTTATTCACAAATAAAATATTTATCAATGGCATATTAGCATTTTATCAAAATTTTAAACCAAGTTATATCCATAAATATTCATTATCATCAAATTTGCATAGAAAGTAAAAATTATTTTATCCTCTTACTTAAGTAATTTATAAATTTCTTGCATTTTATTTTGTAAAATTATTTATCTAAATTATCTGCACTCATAAACTTTACAAACACTTTGATGTTAGCAAAGCAAAAATACAAGAGTTTTCACCAATACCCTACATAATGATCAAAATAAAGATTAACTTTTCTTGGTGATTTGGTATTGAAATTTCAGATGATGTTTATATTTTTAAATTAAATGATCAGCATTTTAGGTTTAGAGACTATTAAAATCCTTTATTTTGCAGATGCTGCCAATGATTTTCCTTTTTTCAGATAAATACTATTTATTTTTTTATTTGATATATACGGCTTATCCTTATTGAAGCCAACTATAAGTGTTCTTAAAGTTGGCTCATAAAATTATAACCTTAGCATATCAAAATAATCAAGATATAATATTTAAACTTTCAGCATTTCAGTATCATATTACTAAATCTTCATTCAAATTATTGATAATTATATCATTTATATATAGTATAGTCTACATCAGTATTATCATAAAAGCATGTTAAAAAAAACTTATTGGTAAACATCATCTTCTTTCATATATAATAAACTCAACTGCATACCCAAAAAACTAGATTCCCTAATCATTCCCTGAGTAGTTTTCCTCTTATTCACAATTATACTATATATTCATGTATATTTTAGATACCCTCCTAAAATTCAATATTCCAACAATCTCAATCCATTTCAATCAATCATATTTATCCTTTAAATGAATATTTCTTATTCTTCATTACCCGCATTCCTATTCTCTCTTTAAACCCACATAAATCTTTATCCTAGAAGTCTAATCAGGCAAAACTTTGAAATGCTCCTAAATAAATGGAGGGCGAAGAACCACCAAAGGGTGTTGAAAATCCTAACGTAGTAAACAAGTACCGAGAAGCAGCAAATATTGCAAGGAATTCTCTACAAAAATTACTAGAACTCTGTAAGGCTGGAACCTCTATTCACGAGTTATGCACACGAGGTGATAAATTTATTGAAGAAGGTCTTGCTCAAATCTTCACAAATGCTGCTATTGAGAAAGGTATTGCAATTCCTACCTGTATTTCAGTAAATAATATCTGTGGATACTATTCTCCTTTACCTGAAGAGTCTTCTGTTCTGAACCATCATGATTTGGTGAAGGTCGAGCTTGGTGTGCATTTAGATGGATATATAGCGGCAATTGGGACTAGTTTTGTTGTTGGGGCTACTCCAGCTGAGCCAGTCACTGGTCCTAAAGCTGATGTGATCCATGCTGCGAACACAGCAATACAGACCGCACTGAGACTTATGAGGCCAGGAAATTCTAATTATGCCTTGACTGATGCATATGCGAAAATCGCTGCTGATTATGGATGCAATATGATGGAAGGTGTCCTTTCGCATGAAGTAAAACAGCATGTTATTGATGGCAATAAGTCAATTATTTGCAAAGAAGTCTTTGACCAACATGTTGAAGAGTATGACTTTGCTGTTAATCAAGCATATATACTTGATGTTATGGTGACTACTGGAGAAGGTAAACCTAGAGAGACAGAATATAGGACAACTGTTTTCCAAAGAGCTTTAGATGTCACTTATAACCTTAAGCTTAAAGCTTCAAGGACATTTTTAGCAGAAGTTAATAGGAGATTCCCAACTCTTATGTTTTCTTTAAACAATTTTGACGACCAGAGAAATGCTAGATTGGGTGTTGCGGAATGCTTGAAACACAATATTTTCTATGCTTTTCCGGTGTTGGCTGAAAGACCGAATGACCTTGTCGCACAGTTTAAAGTAACAGTTTTGATATTAGAAAGTGGTACTGTCGTTGCAACACCAGTTATTTTTACACCTGAAGCTTATAGAACTGAGAGAGTTGTTACAGATGAAGAGGTGAAGAAAACTTTAGCAGTGCCTATGCAGACTGGACCTGCACCAAAGAAGGATAAGAAAAAGAAGAAGAAATCGAAGGCGAAGGTAGCAGAAACAAAGCAAGATAGCTAAAATAAAACTAGTTTATAGAATAGTTTAGAAATGAGATTCATATAAGTGAGATGGTCGAATTTAAGCTGATTTTTTCTAGTGCGGTTTGATAGATTAGATTTTTATTTAGATAGAGTTAGAATATTTTTTAAAGAATTTATATAGATTGTATTCTTTAATTATTAAGACTAATGAAATAATTGTTTTAAGAAAGAATTTATTAAAGGGAATTAAAAAATATCCTAGATGAGCCTTATTGATATATTGCATTTATCATTATACAAATTTTGAATTATAAAGTTGATTTCAATTATATTTATAACCTCAAATCTTCAAACAATATAAATAAATCTTATACCATTATTCAAAGTTAACTTAAAAGGCTTAAAATAATTCATAAGCATTACACAAAGATATTAAATTTAAACGTTTTTCATTGCATCAGAACTTGATTTTTGAAGCGACTTAGGTATAAACTCTTCTAAAAAATATTGAAAAGTTATCCTGCCAAAAGAGTTAGTTTTGAATTTCTGGAAAATATTTCTTACATCAAATGCATCAGCTTTTATATTAAAATCTGTAAGCATTTGCATTAAATCTTGCTCTTCAATGTACCCTCGATTTTTCTTATCAAATATCGCAAATGCAATTGAAAAGTTAAAATTTTTAAATCTTTTAATGGTAATTCGACTTTTTTCTGTAGAAAGTTCAGATTTTATCAAAAACTCAAGAAGTGAGACAAATTTATCAATAGTTTGCAAGGAAAAGTACTCTCCAGTAGTAAACCTTGGTATTCTATCTTTAAGAATAGTGAAAATGCTTTCATTTTTAGGAATAAGCATTTCAGAAAAATCAGGGAATTTTAGCTTCATTTCTTTGTTTTTTGCGTATCTTCTGAACAGTAAAAGTATTTCATCAAACTTAAAATAAAGTTTTTTCTTTTCTAAATAGTCTTGCAAGTCTCTGATACTTATAAATTCTGCACCTTTTTTATCAAAAATCCTAAAAGCATCAATTAAATTAAAATCCTCTTGAAGAGCTAAATTGCTTTTTAGCATTTCCCCTTCTTTAACTTTTAAACATTCATGAGTAAAATATTTTACAAGCTCATTTGCTTCAAGAATTTCTCCTTTCTTCATTTGTTTGTTTTTGCTAAAGGGTTTTGAGGATTCACTAAATGCTATTGATGAAGTTTTTTTTTGGTTTAGAGGGTATGGTTTGGAAATTACTTTTGGAGATTCGCATTCATATAAACTTGGTACAGCTTTGAGATTAGGGTTAATCATTGCCATATGCAAACTAGGCTTTTTATTAACAAAGTCCATTATCTCAGCCGCAGATTTTGTATGTCCATGACCTTTACGTGCTGTTTGCCTTAACGGATTAGCGAAATTCGGGTTTGCATTAATTTGCATTTTAAAAATGCCCTGGTCATTTTTATATACAAACTTATTATTCTCTTGTGGGGTGTTAGAGTTCCTTGTAGTCACCAAAGACTTTTCTGAATTTGCATTTCGCTTAAAATTCGCAATATTTTTTTCATATTCCCATACTTTTTCTTTAGTTTCTTTGTCTATGTCATTTTTATTCGTTGACTGAGCTTTAGACAAGGCTTCTAAGCACGATTCTGAAGCTCTTCTTGTATGTCTAATAAACTGTGATACAGGCATATGTGTGCTATTTAAACTAGAAGGCATACTTTGTGTATATGCTTTCTGTTCTGGTTCATTTGCAACTGCTTTTTTATGAAAAGCTTTTCCTGTTCCATTTAAATCAAAGTTCACCCGACAATTTTTGTGTGAGTTTTTTCCTGCACTACTTTCTGTTCTTAGGCAACTTTCTCTTTTTTCACTGCCACTTCTTGAATTGTTTAGTTCATTTTGAGATTTTACGGGTGTGCTTTTTTTCCTATTGAATTCTTCAAGAAGATTGCTTAAATTTTCTTTAGTTTCTCCAATATTTTGTTCATAAACTCCTGCTGATTTTCTTCTGAATTCACCAGTTGGTTCTTTCGTTTCTAACATTTTTATAAGATCTTGGAATGATATTCCATCTTTATCTCTACATACTCTTCTAAAAATACTTTCAACTTCGAAATAAGATTTCGGCCTTATAAACCTTAGAAAATTTGTCAAGTCATTTTTGGTTATCTGTAGCTTGCCTTCTGAAACTATAGTAAAAACTTCAGATAGCATAGCTTCAGGTATTTTTAGTAATGATTTTTTATAGTCTTGAATATTGCGTTGAAGAGAAAGTTCGCACTCTATTACGTTGCAAAAGGCAGAAATTACTTCTGAAGAAAGTACTCCTCGATAACTACTGAGTACTTCTATCAAGTTTGGGATTGCTCCAGGAAGAATGAGTTTCAAAAAATCTGAATATTCGAAATAGCCTCTAGACTGCTTATCAAAAGAACTGATAAGATTATATACTTCATTTTTTGTGCAAGAGATTGAGCATCGACATAGAAACTCATAGAGGTCAAGAAAAGAAACCCAGCCAATTTTTAACGAGTCTAATGATTCGAATATTGAATATGGATCAAAATGAATGTTTTTGCTAAGTATGAAACGATGCTTTTCAACTTCTTTATCGCCTTGGCTTATTGCTATGAATAGGTCTGCTAGTAATTCTTCAATATTTGATGTATCCATTATAATAAAGTCTTAAAACTTCATTTAAACCCACTGAATATTCTCAAATTTATAGCAACACCTTTCATTCCACACAAATCAGCCATAATTAATCAAGCTAAACTAGGGAAGTCCTTGTCATCAAAAGGATTTGGTGCTTTTTGTTCATATCTCCTTTGCTCACCATCTCTTTTTTCTCCTCTTCTATCGTCACGATCTCTTCCTCCCCTACCTCTTCCTCCTCTCCCTCCTCTCCCTCTTCTTCCACCTCTATCATTAAATGCTACTTTGAAACTCAAAAGGTTCTTTTTATCATTTTCTTCTTCATCAGCTTCTTTTACTTTATCCTCTTCATCTTCACCTTGAGTTTTAGGCTGATAGAATTCAGAAAAAGTTATAAAATCGCTTTTAGGGGCTTCTTCTTGCACTGGAGCTTCCTCTTTAATTTCTTCTTGATTTTTTCCTTCTACCTCCTGTTCTTTAGCTTCCTTTTTCTCATCAGTGGTCCAGGAAGCTTCAGGTTCAACTTTAGCATCCTGATCAGGGTCACCCCATCCATGCGATCCTGCACCTCCTTTAGATACTTCTTTTCCTCTTCCCGTCCTAGACTTGCGGTCATTTTTCACTGGCTTATCTTCTTTTTTAGTGTGTCTTTGCTCTTTTCCTCCTTCATGAGCTACGTTTTCTATAGTTTCCTTTTTGGTACTAGGCTTTTTCTGACTTGCAGCCGCGGGCTTTTCTAGAACTTTAGCTGATTCTGGAGCTTTGGTTTGGGCTGATCCTGATGGACCTTGGGATGCTTTGACAGGCTTTGCTGCTTTTGAGGCTTTCACGGGGACTGCTTCATCTGGCTCTTCATCTTGTAGAAGAGTAAATATGTTCCCTGCTCGGGCCATTTATTATAAACCATGATTTGAACTTTCCTATTGACCCATCTTCAAAAAACTATTGTATAGGTAATTTAAGTATATATAATAGCCTTACTCAAACACTGATTCTTTGATGAATTTAAGGAAGCGATTGTAATAATTCTGGGGGTTCATAACACTGCACATTTTCACACGGCTTCCATATCTAAAAAATTTCGAGATGTATTCAGCTTTTCGTTTGAAAGAGTACTCTCCTAAGAAATCAATAATCCCAAACCTATACCATTCATTTTTATAGGTGCTTTTGTACGATTTTTCTCCTTGAGACTTTGAAATGCATACAATAAGAGAGTAGTCCATGATCCCATTGGCCATTAGGAACTTCACATCTTTTTTAATATAGTTTTGGACTTTCCTCGTAATCATTTGTGGTAGAGAAAATCTACAGCAGTCTTTGATAAAGTCTGAATCCTTATAAGGGCCTTTAAAAAAGCCATAATCAGGCCTGGTGCTTAAGCGGTTTTGAGTGGATCCTTTTAAGTCATAGAATTTTTCTACATTGTCATCAACCAGACCAGGAAATACAACCATGTCAAGTGGAGCAAGTCCAGGTACTTTCATAGTAAACAGCCCAAGAAGTCTGTTGAGGAAAGAGTATCTGTTTTTTTCAATATGTTGATAATACTTGAAAAGTAGTTTTTTTTTTAGAAACTCTCTCTCTTTTGGGGTTATAATTTTTACAGCAAACTTATGGTCTTCAGTAAATATAAAAAGCGAGCCTGAACCTCCGAGTTCTTGGTGGACTGATAGTAAAGTTTTTTGATTGTTTTCAGGATGCAGCGACTCGATTATTTTGCTAATTTCCAAATCCTCAAGCTCTCTTAGTTTGCAGAAAATTTTAGGACAGTGTTCTTCTATAATAAAATATGGAAAGCTGTAGAAATTTATTATTGGCAGTTTGTATTGTGCATCGCTAAAATACACTTTATGCTTGCAAACTTCTTTAATATCGCTTTCTGTAATAGGAGTTGAGTAATAAGCTTGTCCTTCCATTTTAAAGGTTTCATGGATTCCTAGAAGTATACATAAAGTTGCACCACCTTTTAAGCTCTCTTGCATAATAAAAGAAGTTGGCATATTCCACATATCATCAGTTTCTTTAAAGTCACTAGAAAAAATCATGCTTCCTGAGATCTCAGTTGACAAAGTTGAACTCACTGCACTGAGTTTTTTCCTTTTGCAAAGCTGTTTTGATTTAACCCAAAAAGATTTTTCCCAGTTCCTTAGAATAGCTTGTATAAATCCTGATATGTTTATAAGTATTAAACTAATTGTAATAATCCATTTATGATCTTTATCAAACTCATTAAGGTGTTTTGAATTATAGTCTAGCCAGAAGTTTGTGGCAGTCCATGACCAAATAAATGATAGGACTATTATATATTTTATATGCTTGGTTAAGTATTCTTTTGTGGCTAGGTTGATATATTTTCCTTTGGTTCTAAGTTTGTAAATTGAATATCCGACTGAGATTATTGCTGTAGTTATGTAGCCTCCGTAAACAATAGATAGCATTCCATAATTCCAAACTTCGTATAAATAGTCTTTATTTTCTAATTTGCACTCATTATATTTGCTATTCCAATACGCATTATAGCCTACTTGTGCTGAAATCATTATAAAAGCTAGGATGTGGTAGATTTTCATCCTATCTTTACCTGGAATCAAAGGATTTCTCAAAGTTATTATCAGGTCTAAGCACAGAAACATATTATAGCACATGACTCCTGTAATTGCTGCAGTGAAGAACATCTGATTTATTGCACAGGAAATGCTCTTGGAGTCTTTAAGCGTCATATTAAAGAAAGAGACCATTCTAATCATATGATGAGGACCCACACCTTTGACTGAAAAATTAGTCTCCAGTGCTAATGCTATTGAGTGTTGGCTTTGAATTATTTCGAATATTGAAATGCAAGCAAGTATAGTAGACGGATGCTTTTGAAGGTCTTTATTCTTGATATATACATACGTTACCCAGAAGTTTGTCATAAGACTAAGTAGGCTAAGGAATATTGTTATAAGTACATAATCTAAATCCATTTACATTGGAAAAATAATACCAGTTTCCATATATTAATGGGTATAATATGACAAAAATGTTTTAATGAATATTTCCTATTAGTTAAGCATTTGAGGCTTGTGAGAAAATCGAACAGATCCGACTTGCTCTTTGTGAACCGCCAGATTCCAATAAACAAGTGAAGTCGTAAAAATTAAGATCATCATCAACATCGATTCCTGCTTCTTCAAACATAGTCTCAATATCTATAGTCAAACCAAACTGATCTCTTATGATTTCTACAAGTTTCTGTTTTTTTACTACACCTGTTTTATCTATGTTTCCACCCATTGCCACAAATGTATTTAATATGTCTAAATCAAACTCATCTTCTTCATCTTTTAGGTTTAGTTCTTTTAGATGACTCCATGCCCGCACTGCTAAGTTGAAGTCAAAACGTTTGCTTCCAGATTTATCTTCTACCCAAGCTACTAATTGAGCGATTTTTTCTTTGTTTGGGAATTCTCCTACTTTATCAAATAAAGACCCAAGGTCCAATGTGCTAAGGAATCCTGCTTTATTCTTATCTAGTTGATGGAATTGCTCCCTCATTAAATCGATTTCTTCTTGGGAAAGATCAAGTCCTTGAAACGAATCTTTTCTTGGGGCGCTTTTCTTCATGTTGTATTTATTTATAATAACGTATTAGCCAATACATTCAGAATTCAGAAAGCAAAAATTCTTACAGAGAATTATTAACGGTTTATTTAGATTTGGTGATTTTCTCATAGAGTAATTGATTATGTCGTTCCAGGGTGGAAATTAACTCTTGATTTTTAAAATAATCAGTGCCTAGGTCACAGAAAAGTTGGTTACCATGAAGAAGTGCTCTCTTATTTTTTTTTAACTCTTTAAACACTTTGATTTCTTCACGGATCAAACTGATTTCTTTGTTAAAATATTCTTTATCGTTTTTTATGTCTTGTTCAAGCCCAGTAATTATTTCTTCATAATACTTCCTTTGCGTTAGGAGACCGTTTTCTATGAATGCTTGCAGCTCTCGAAGTTCTATTTTTAGCCTTGAAGCTTCATTAGGTTCTTGAGTTATAGGAGACGAAAAAATGCAGGTATTGGTACTCGATTCAGTATTAAGCGTAGGCTGATTTTCTTGTGCTTTTGATGCAAGCTCTTTTGATTTTAGTAGTGGAGATTTCACTTTTGATTTTAGTTGTGGAGTTTTCTCTTTTGATTTTTTTATCAAGAATTTATAGCTCGCAAGTGTCATCCTGGGGCTTTCAATGAGGTCTGTTGGAGTATGGCTTCTTAACAGTGGCGAATTTGATTTGATATTTTTACTAGGCTTAAAATACATTATTCAATTATCATTAAAAGTATTAAAGAGGTTATAACTCGCAAACTATGAACTAGCCTCAATTATAATAACTAATAATTTTTGTTTGTTTCAAATTCCTTGAATAAAAATAGTGATAATTTAATTATTAATGCTATATTTCAATGTATAGAAAAGGCTTTTGTACAGTATTTGCAACAATCAAATAAATAATTAGGTCTATTAGATTATGTATAATATTGCTCAATTTTGTTGCAAGAATGTATTGATGTTAATCAAGGAATTAATAATTCTATAATATTAAAATTTCAAGAGGTCTTGATGATCAGGCAGGAAACTGGATAAGTCTTTTATGCCCTTCATTTATCGCTGCAAATAATTGTTTCTAGAAATATTCTTGCTTTGATAACTCTAAGAAGTGTTTTTACTACGATCATTATCATCCTAATAAAGCAATACTTTAGTTCTCCCACGAAACTATACCACTAAAACCTAATTTTATTAAAAATGCACTTCTTTAATTGTATTTCGATAAGTTATCATTGATCCAGCCTGGGTTTAATTTATTGCTTTTTAATCTGATGATTAGCTTTAAAGATTTCTAACTTGATCACTTTACTTAACTTAAACTTAGATACAATTTTACCCATTAAGTTTTAATCTATATTGTGAAACAATTTTATTTTTATTGCTCTTAAATAATAAGGATTTTTAGTAGCTATAAATAAAACATAGCTTTTTTATTATTAAAGCCTATATTTCAGAAAAGGATTTATTATAATATAATTACTAAAATATTACACTCACCTTAAAAAATATAATAACCTCAAAAGGGGCTCTGCAGCTCAATTATCATCAATATCTTATCAAGCTTTCAATACCATTTTTTATAATAAATTCCAACACACCTCAACTCACTCATATCTAACCATCAAAATGCTGCTCAGAAACCTTACTGTCGTCAATGCTAAACTTTCCTCTGAATATTCACCCATCATAAATTCTTTAAACCCAAATTTGAGACTAATTATTAGACAAAAGATATAAATGGAAGACCTTAGGATCACTGGTGGGGATTTCGTCAGCGAGAAAAAAGGCAAACTCCGTGACAACTACCGTATCGGCAACAAACTTGGTGATGGGGCATTTGGCAGTGTGCGCAAAATCACTCACCGAGTGACAGGAGAAATACGGGCAGTAAAAACAATCCACAAGAAAAACCTTCGAAGTGAAGAAGAAAGACAAACCTTTTTCAACGAAGTTTCAGTTCTAAGAGCACTTGATCATCCAAATGTTCTAAAGCTATATGAATATTACCAAGACGAAAAAAATTACTATTTAATCACCGAGCTTTGTAATGGTGGTGAGCTATTCGACAGAATCATAAGCCATGGATCATTCTCTGAAGCTATGGGGGCAAATTATATGAAGCAGATTCTTTCAGTTATAGCTTATGCACATGATAGACATATAGTCCACCGTGACTTAAAACCAGAAAATTTTCTTTTGGATACAACAGCTGAGGATGCGAATCTTAAAGTCATCGATTTTGGTACAGCGCAGTTTTTCACACCAGGAACTTTGATGACTGCTAAATTTGGCACACCTTATTATATTGCTCCTGAAGTTCTCAAGTGTAGTTATGATGAAAAATGCGATGTGTGGAGTGCTGGGGTGAATATGTATGTGCTTTTGTGTGGGTATCCACCTTTTGGCGGCTCAAATGACGATCAAATTCTCAAGAAAATCGCTATTGGTAGATTCTCTTTTCCATCACCTGAGTGGGATTTCATTAGTTTTGAAGCTAAGGATCTTATAACCAAAATGCTAGCATTTGATTACACCAGGAGAATTTCAGCTAGAGAGGCTTTACAGCATCCATGGCTTAATAATGCTAGTGTTACTCCTATTGATAACTCAACAGCTAAAAGCATTTTTACTAATCTGACAAGTTTCCGTTCTGAACAGAAACTTCAAAAAGCTACTTATTCATTTATAGCCTCACAGTTGGCTACAAAAAAGGAAAGAGAAGAAATGCTTGAGCTTTTTAAGTCTTTAGATACAGACAATTCAGGTACAGTGTCTAGAGATGAGCTTATTAGAGGATTCAATAATCTGTATGCTGATGAAATTGAAGATATTGATGAGGAAGTTGATAAAATTATGAGACAAGTTGATACAGATAAATCAGGAGAAATTGATTACTCTGAGTTCGTTGCAGCGTCAATGAATAGGACTAAGCTTTTGTCTAAAGAAAGACTTGAGGCAGCTTTTAAAGCTTTTGATATTGATGGAAGTGGAACTATTTCAGCTGATGAATTGAAGTCAATGCTTGGTAAATATCATGCTTATGATGATGAGATGTGGACTAATATCATCCGTGAAGTTGATCAGAATGGTGATGGAGTCATCGATTTGAGGGAGTTTAGTGAGATGATGCTTAGATTCACTTAGTTAGGATAAATTTAATCGAAATTAGGTCCATTAGTGGTTGATTATAATTTCTATGATAATGCAATGGATTTATTAAAACATTTAACACACATTTTACCAATTTCTCAGCGAATTCAAAAGAAATAAGTTAATAATATTAAAGATAAAATGTATCAATGCAACTATCACTAATATATTTATAAAGCATGCTAGATGAAAATGCTTACTTTAAAGATTTTATTATAAAATATACTCATAAGTCTAATGCAACAAAAATTTAAATAATTTTATATATGTAGATACTACAAATTTAATATAGTTCTTTCTAAAATACTGAAAATTTTAGCATAGACATCTTTGGATTTAATTATATATGGCATCCAACTTTGGCGAATTCAGCTTCTCTCCAAGAAGTCTTCACAACCCATACCAGTCATTAAGTTGCTTTAGATCCACTGAAGATATCCATGAAAGCTACACAAGCACTCCTCGAAATATCATAGAGCACCTTGAATTAAAAAAAGAGCGACATGAAGCTTTAAAAAATTACTATCTTACTGTTCTTTCACAATTAAAAGATTTCCTTAAAGTGTCTTTGCAGCAGTTAGATGAGCAAAAAACTACGCTTATAGATGAAATCGAACTTAAATACAGGGAAGCTGTAAAAGATGTCAAGCGCCGAGCTTTAAAAAAAGAGCAAGAGCTAAATGAAAAATTAGAAGAAGCTGTAATGCATTTTGATCAGGTGACAACTCTCATTAAAAAACTTGAAGTTATGGGAAATGATAAGAATTTAGTAAGAGAAGCAGAGGAAAATTTAAAAGTTTGGGCAAGAGAAGTTGAAGTTAGTTCAAATAATTTAATGTTTCCTGTTCCAACTTTGACTGTGTCAACAAGTGAATATTCAGAATTCAAAAGTCTGAGTAGGTATGTGCAAATTTCAAGCTTAGTATCAGAGGAGAGTCCTTTGCATGGACAATGCGCTAATAAGACAAAACTTTATGTGCCATTTGGATTGCCAGAATATTATTATTATTACTTTGTTAGTATTAGCTCTCAGATATCGTGCCAAAGTTTAATTGCTGCACTGCTACCGTATTTTAATTTGGAATCAGCTTCTCTTTCATATAAAAATCCTCCAGTTGCTATACCGATTAATGAAAAAATCTCCCCTAATACTAAAGAACTCTATCTAATACTTATCTCTTAAATTCCCCCTTATAATTAAACATGATCATAACATACATATAGTTTTGTGAAATGCATTATTAAGTCATAAATATACATTTATACTGAATGCCATTATGTAAAATCTACTAAGCTTCAAAATAGAATATTTATGAAAAGTAGCTATATTGGATTATCTTATATCAAAAGGTATGCGGCATTTTTATAGATGAATTTCTATATTTTAAGTAATTTTCACAAGCAAGTATTACATATATAAAATTTTAAATATTTCTACAGTGCTAAAACTTTTCTTTATAATATTTGCCATTAATTAATCAAAACTAGAACATTAAAAAGTTACCTTTAATTGTTCTATCAATAATATAAAAATATTGAATTTTGCATTAAGAATTTCAAGGAATTTAAATTTTTTCATCTTATCTCATATATCAGATAATTTTTTTTTAATTGTCCAGGGTCAAAAATTTAAGTATACTACTTAAAATTATTTTTGTTTATCATAAAAAAAATTAGGATGCTCTACTAGCCTATATCACTTACTTATCCGATTACTTATATAAAAAAAAGAGAAGAAGCTATAATTCAATAACAATTAATCATAATAATTTCAAACTTTTAACACTAGTAATTTTTTCTGAAAATATAAGCATTAAGAAATAGTATAGTCATACATAGGTATAACTTATTTCACTCTTTAGTATACTAATTTTTAATTTTTTCTCTTAGAGATGCTCAGAAGTAGTAATCTTAAAAATGGGAGCTTAACTTAATCCCTTTATCTTCCCGGTTATTTTTTAAGTCACCTCTCAAGCTCAATTAACTAAATTCTAAGTACTCAAGATTATACCATCAAGAAATTGGAATATTTTCATCAAGTATCTGAGAAAAATTTAGAAAATTTCCCTAATCCAATAATTTTATTTTTCGAGTCCAGGCTAAGTTCACTTTCATCTAATACTACTATCATTGTTAAGTTTTACTAATTAAATCTTAATCTCTCTTAATCCTCTCTAGGTCTTTAGCATCCTTTCAAAATGAATGACAGGCACATGGCTAAAAAGCCCGCTCTAGTAAGTCCTAAAGCTGCCTAAACCAATTATATATACTTTTATCTTTCAACAATTTCCACAAACTTCTAGCTTCTCTTCCTTCAAATCCTAAAAATTCTTCAAATTTTAAAGTGCCTCGGCAATTTCTGAATTGAAATGCCATTTATAAAATCCTAAGGACCAGGGGGTTCAAAATCAATTGCCATAAGAAATCAAGGGGTAGCCCTTAATTACATGAACAAATATAAAAGGGGCCGAAAAATCCATAGCCATAATTTAAATGAGAGAAGTTATTTCAATCCACGTCGGTCAAGCTGGTATCCAAGTTGGTAATGCTTGCTGGGAACTCTTCTGCCTTGAACACGGTATCCAGCCAGATGGTCAAATGCCTTCAGACAAGACTATTGGAGGTGGAGATGATGCCTTCAACACCTTCTTCAGTGAAACTGGTGCCGGCAAACACGTACCTCGTGCAGTCTTCCTTGATCTTGAACCAACAGTTATTGACGAAGTCAGAACAGGCACATACCGCCAACTCTTCCATCCAGAACAACTCATCACTGGTAAAGAAGATGCTGCTAACAACTTTGCTCGTGGTCATTACACCATTGGTAAGGAAATTGTTGACCTCTGCTTAGACAGAATCAGAAAACTCGCTGATAACTGCACAGGTCTTCAAGGTTTCTTAGTCTTCAACTCAGTCGGTGGTGGCACAGGTTCAGGTCTTGGTTCACTCCTTCTTGAAAGATTATCAGTCGATTACGGCAAGAAGTCCAAACTTGGCTTCACCATCTACCCATCACCACAAGTCTCAACTGCAGTTGTTGAGCCATACAACTCAGTGCTCAGCACCCACTCCCTACTTGAGCATACTGATGTCGCTGTTATGCTTGATAATGAAGCTGTTTATGATATCTGCAGAAGACAGCTCGATATTGAAAGACCAACCTACACCAACCTCAACAGACTCATTGCTCAGGTCATTTCATCACTCACTGCCTCACTCAGATTCGATGGTGCCTTGAATGTCGATGTTACTGAATTCCAAACCAACCTCGTCCCATATCCTCGTATTCACTTTATGCTTTCCTCATACGCCCCTATCATTTCAGCTGAAAAGGCTTATCATGAACAACTCTCAGTCGCTGAAATCACAAACTCAGCTTTCGAACCAGCCTCTATGATGGCCAAGTGTGACCCAAGACATGGTAAATACATGGCTTGCTGCATGATGTACAGAGGTGATGTTGTACCAAAGGATGTTAACGCTGCCGTCGCTACCATTAAGACCAAGAGAACAATTCAATTTGTTGACTGGTGCCCAACTGGATTCAAATGTGGTATTAACTATCAACCACCAACTGTTGTCCCTGGTGGAGATCTTGCTAAGGTCATGAGAGCTGTCTGCATGATCAGCAACTCAACTGCCATTGCTGAAGTTTTCTCAAGAATTGATCACAAGTTTGACTTGATGTACGCCAAGAGAGCTTTCGTTCATTGGTATGTCGGTGAAGGTATGGAAGAAGGTGAATTCTCTGAAGCCAGAGAAGACTTGGCTGCTCTTGAGAAGGATTATGAAGAAGTCGGCATTGAAACCGCTGAAGCTGAAGGAGAAGAAGAAGAAGCCGCATAAGTCTAATAATAGGTTAAACTTCTTAAAAAATATTTTGCTTATATTTGTGAATTTTATATATAGTAGAAAATGAGGACTGATTTGAAGATTAGGTAGAATTAGAGTTGAAATTCACCAATAATGAGTAAATTATATACATTACTGATGATTATTCTTATTGAACAGTTATTTTATGTCCACTAGTTAATTAGCTATTGTTTTATATTTAGGGAATCTCAATTAATAAATAGTAAAATTAGCAGATTAACTTTAAATCGAAGATATGCTCAAATTTATGAATAGAGTTGCAAATTCTAAAACTAAGGCATTAGATTCAAAATGCTTTTATAAATCTACTTTTATATATTTTTTATAATTATCTATTGCTGGGGAATGGTTGGTAGTACTGCTGAGGATACATCATAGTTCCTGGGTACATTCCATAGCATGGTAAGCCTGTAACATACTGAACTGGCTGAATCTGAACCATGGGCTGACTGGCAAGGACAGGCATCTCAGGTAAACTAAGTTTCCTTGCTGCTTGATAATTTGGTTGAACTGATCCTTGTAAAGATGTCCTAACAGAACTTTGCTTAACTGGACTTCCATCTCTATTTACTGCTTCATACCCTATTAAATGCTTGCTTATGTTCAAATTCTCTTTACCTTTAACTATAGTATTCACCTGCTCCATAGTATTTTCATTTAATAAAGAATATGTCGGAATTTGACCTGGGTATTCTTCTGCACAATGCTCACTAAATATTTTAAGGATATTTATAAGGTGGTTATACCTTAAAAACATATCCTTAGCCCTATTAGCATTATAAGATTCAAAGTTTCCAAACACTTGCCATAAAATACCTATAGCATTTTTCAGTGCAGTGTAGATAGTCTTGCTATCTGATAATACCCTTGAGCATATATCAGGTAAATAATCACTTTCAGCTTTAAACTTCATCATGCTTTCATAAGGATCCTTAATAGATACAAGGGTCTGCATGAGATTGAGTAGTTCATCAATCTTTGTAAGAAGTTCTTGAGGGTTTTCTTTTATAGTTGTCAAAAGAGTGTTGTTTATAAGCATAAGTATTGTTGAGGCATGCTTCGATCTTAGTTTCAGAAAATTATAATAAGGGCCCACAAGAGGATTGAGAGAACATTGCTTATTCATTTCAAATAAGAGATTGGTTGTATGAAACCAGTTGATGACTTGCTCGTAGTTGTTAATCATTAGGAAGTGAACAACATAAAGAGTTCTTAGCCTGACCGGGGTTCTTTTTTCTTGAAGTTGTTTAGTGATTAACTCACAAACCTGATTAAAGGGTAGTTCAGTAAAGTAGTTATGTAATGCTATATAGTATTTACTCGTTAGATGCTTTTCTTTAGGTTTTTTATTGTTGCGTTTGCTTGTAGCTTTTTTGAGCGCTTTTTTAAATTTCCCCATATTTGATTTATGAATTCGAAAATGTATGGCAAAACTTTGCAATGCATACAGGCGGTTAATTTAGAAGCAAGCTAAAGCAGCCGATATTATTGAAGAGTAGCTTAGGATTTTGTAATCTATTTCAGTTTTACTAATTTATTATAAAATTTATATGCTTATATATAGTTTGATATTTTAAATGTTCCTATGAAAGCTTACTTATACTAAACATTTGATATTCCAAATTTAATCATATAATAAACTTGTAATCACTTAAAGCAATAGTATGCATATTCAAAATTAGGTGGGAGTATCTTAGTTGCTGTAAATTAGAATATTTAGGATTAAATATTTATATTAAGAATAGCTTAGGTCTTAGTACTATATGATAAACGAAACTTATTTCTTTATGTAATTTATTATAAATGGAATGATTATACCTACTCCNTCTTAGTACTATATGATAAACGAAACTTATTTCTTTATGTAATTTATTATAAATGGAATGATTAGTCAATATCTATNTTATGTAATTTATTATAAATGGAATGATTATACCTACTCCAAATCATTTTAATCATAAATAATGCTATATTTAAACTTCTAAAACTAATTTTATCTTATTTCTTTTTCTTCTACATCATTATGATTTTTCTTTTTTCAACTCCGTTCTTCAAAAGGAAACCATGATAGTATCTATTAAACCCTGAAGGTCCACAAATCCAAGCACTTGTAACTTCCTTTTCCAGATGACTCTTAACAAGTTCTGGTATCTGCTTCATTTGCTCAGAATTATCATCAAGAAGAATATGTACTTGCAACCAAGGAGGTTTAATATAATCTCGCATTTTTTCTAAAATATCCAAAGCAAATCCATCTTTCCAGCTACGGAAGAATGCAAAAACTGTCAATTTAAATTTATCTTCGTTACAACCAATTTTCCATGCATAGTAAATAAGATCTAAGAAAGGAACTAGTCCAGTACCACCACCAAAAGCTAAATAGTTTCCATCCATTTTACTAAGCATAAGCCCTGGTCCGAAAGGTCCTTTAATATCAAGCACTTCACCTGTCTTAAGGGAATTCATATGATTGGTCATATATCCTCCAGGATATACTTTATAAATAAACTTAACATATCCATCATCAGTTCTTTCAGCCCTTTGAGTTAAACCAAGTTCAGCACTCCATTCAATAAGATCAACAAACATAGTGCTATAATATCTGCGTACAGTCTTAAATCTAGATGAATGCAAAACCATAAAATGCTTGCCGATCCATGAAGGATCTTGACACTGACTTGCCATTTTGAATTCATCGGATTTTAAATGAATTAAGAATGTACTTTCATTTAAAAATTTCTTTGATACTAAAGTAAACTGCATGGTACTTTGACTGCTATTTGTTGGTGAATGTAAGTATCCATCTGGGGTCGGAATGCAGCCAATAGCAAAATTCTTGAAGTAAGAAAAAGCTTTGTCTGTATGAGTATATGGAAGAATAGCTCCACCATAGCTACTGCATCCTACCATATATTTGCCAGTATCTTCTCCAAGACACTCAGTTATCATGAAGCTGCCTCCAGGATGACTGAGAATAAAGCCTCCGACGTCAAGGACCATATCATCAGCAAACATTAGCTTTGAACCATTTGCAATCATTTCCATGGCTACTGAATGAGTAATTATAGGAAGTTTAGAACTTGCAGGCAGTCTCCTATTTTTAAAAAATATTTGATATATTTCAAAACCAGCAAAACCTAGAACAGCAATAATATATCCTAATATAGTCAAAGGTAAACCAGCTTTTCCATGATAAATCTCCCATCCTTTTAAACAGTTGATAAGACCTACTATTAGTAATGCATATCCAATAACTTTATGTGCTCGGGCTAAGATAGTAAGAGCCTGAACGTTCTTTGTAAATATTTTGAAATAAGAATACATTACACCAAAGATGCATTGGGAAATAACTATAGAAGACATTATCATGCCAAGTCTTGAGTGATCAAAAGTTTTTTCTGACATTGATTCTGTCGAGTACTTGTCATCTTTGAAAAGAAGAGAAGAACTGATAATTGTAATAAGAGAGGCTGTTAGTAAAGGTATAACGTGCACATAAATCCACCATGAAGTGTATTTAAAATACCTAGATGCAAAAATCCCAATAACAGCCAGACAACTCCAGCCTACTGACATAGCCACTCCATGATTATATTTTGACTCCTTTGATGATGAAAAATACATGTTATCCTTTGTTGTAGCCCAAACAAAACCCGCGTCACCATATTCAGTATGCTCAGTCCAGCCCTTACGATTATTACGATAACCCCAACATATATTCCCTCTATTGTCTAGTAAGATTTCTTGATCATACTTATCTCCAGTATTTAGTTTGCGTTTAAATGTAACATCTATGTTACCAGAATTATCCAAACCACCAGAAACATATTTAATATCTTCTGAACCTCCTTCTGTAATATCGTCCCTAGGTGTTCCATGATCACGAGACCAATAGTCGATTAGTGATACATTTTCTCCGTCGCTTAAAGCTGCAAACATATCGCAGTCAGTCATACTTGATCTAAGGCCTATAGAGCAATATCCCAATTGAACCTTACACAATAAATGAATCTGAATCCACTCACTATCCAACACACTCCATTCCATGGTCATCACAGAATCAATTTGTTGAGATAAAGCCTCTCCTCCAAATACTCCTATTGCGAGTATCAAGGCTATCAGGATAGATTTCATATTTATTACTGGAATACTAACTAGATTTAATAATGTGAAGTAATATGGTATATGAAACTTTTATCAAAGCATGTGCTGTTTTAACATGAATTAAAGGAAATGATTCTGATAGATTTTATGCTTCTCTACATATCGGAGGATCTTCTTATAAATTAATTTTATTGAATTTTCACTATTAGTTTCATTTTAATAAGTGGGGGTGCTTAAGATTAAAGGCTTTTTATTTTTAGTTAAACTATGTGGTTATTGATAGAAGTAGGAAGGACGTTGATTTTTTTCGATCTTCCATTTACATTTTCAACTTTACTTTTAGAAGCCAAAAAAATATAATTCTTTAATCATAGATAAGAATGCTAAAAGTAACAGCATAATGAGCTGAAGTTTTATAACACAAAAGGTAAAAATTACTATGTATAATATTAAATTGTTCTGTTTATATATTAATAATAAGATCACCTATTTTTAGCTTAACTATTTTTTTAGGCAAAGCAAATCTTCTTAAATTTGCAAAATTTAAGTATTTACTAGGGTGAAGATCAATTAGAATGCCAAAAAATTAAGTCATCTTAAAGAAAATTGGCTAATCTTTATTTACTTAGCAATTTTTATATGTCATTCAGGCTATCAGAAAAAAAATGTAGTGTGTAAAAATGATGATTTACCTGTCTTAAAGACTATTTTCAGCTCACAAAATAACATAACTTAAACGAATAAAATCTTCTTACTTTTATTCAAAGATAAATTTAATTTTAAAAGACTAAAAATTTTTGAAAGAAGAAAGTTAAATAATTAGCATGTCTTATAAGTTTTAGGGACTATTTAGACTGTATTTTGTGTGAATTAAACAATTAAGCTTTCCCTGTGATGTCCTTTTAAATTTTCATTTGATAATGAATATTTAAACTATTGCATATTGAATTTGATTATTATTTTCATATCTTTGTTATATTTGAAGAGAAAAAATATCACAGAAATATGTTGTAAAAGTAAAGAAGATTAGGATGGAAGCATTTAATAAAAATGAGATTATATGGAACTGAAATTATAGGAAATACTCAGAATAAAATTAAATAATGTAAAAAAAACAATAAAAAACTGTTTATGAAAAATAAAGTATTAATGATACTATTATGAATGAAATAGATTTCCTTAAACTAAATCCGTAATAGAAATGAAAATTTCAATTAGGTCGAGAATTGAGCTGGAAATAAACTTTAAATGCTGATGCCCTAATTATATCTAAGAAGCCTCAGCCAAGAAAAAGTATTAGGCATTTATGAAAAGAAGCATGTATAATTAATCGGGAAATTATCAAAGTATAGGCAAGTACTATCGAATATTGCAAAGAATGCCAAAATTTCAAAATCAAATTTCAAAAATAAGAGACAAAAATTTGATTAAATGATGATAAAAGATAATTCTAGAGAATTTGAAATACTTTAGCATATTGTATAACACAAATAAAAACAGGAAAAACAAAAGTAAATTTATATCGAATAAATAATACATAAAAAAATAATAATAAAAGAAGCAAAAAATATAGTAATAGAGTAGAAAATGTAGGCAGCATACTAGCCCTCAAACTTCAAGAAGAATAACTAGTCAGTGAATTTTTAAAATTTAAGAAAAAAATAAATACCATAGTTATAAGCATGCTAAAGCTATAAAATCCTATTAATATAACATCATAGGAATTATGTTATTTCATTTTATTAAAGGATACTTTTTAGATGATAGTTTATACATTATTCATTTAGTAAATTGATACAGATAAGACTTTCATTTTTAAGGCTATATTAAATATTAGAACTTTTCTTGCATAGTTCTTTTATAACTATTAATTTGATTCTTATAAAAATGAAATTCGGCTAAATAAATATAGGGTGAAGTCTTTGGTTATTCTTATGTTAGTCTAAGTCTTGCAATTTTGGTTGATGATTAAAAGTATTATTCTTTTAATATTAGCTTATTAATAGGCTTAATATAATTTTGTAATATACAACATTTAGATTTAAATGGAAGATGCTGTCTCAAATAGTTTTATGTTTGAAATCACAACATTTTCAGTGCATAACGAAAGCTCAGAAACTGCATCAGACAATTCAGAAGGAGAAAAGCTAAGCCGTAATACAATGCCTGAAATTTATTCAAGATATATAGAAGCCAAGAAGGTATGTGACAATAACCTATGCTCATACATATCTTTTGAACAACTGAACATGCACAAAGCTATAATTCTATGCGAGTCTCATAGTTACAATCTAGAAAAACTTTTACAAAATCGAATGTAAAAACTAAGTAGTGTTCAAAAGCAAAACTTTCGTGAAGAAGAAATAGGAGAAATTATGTTTGAAATATTAAAAGGCCTTTGCAAGCTCTCATCATACAATTTAGCTTACCTCGACTTGAAAAGCAAAAATGTTATAATTACAAGTACAGGAGTTTTAAAACTTGCACATCCCTTTGACTCACATATATTAGGTCCAGAGTTAAGCCCAAATCCATATCTTCCAGAGGAATCATCTAATTTAGTTTATCTCTATAAAATTGACTCCTGGAGTTTAGGAATCATCATGGCAGAATTTGCATCATTAATGAAAGCCCCTTTACCAGCCCAAGATCATTATGAAAAGTAACTATTATGCAGTTTCATATCTTTAGTATACTCTCAGACAGCACTTTCGCAGAAATTCAGAGAAATTGTTTTAAGTTGTTTGGATAAAAATCCATCAANCTTTCGCAGAAATTCAGAGAAATTGTTTTAAGTTGTTTGGATAAAAATCCATCAACAAGATGGGATATTATCGACTTGTATAGTCAATGCTATTTTGTAAAAATACCTAAATGCCCAAAAAATAATTTTCATGGAGTACATATTTACTATCTATGGCTTAGATATAAAAATATAGATTCAATCAAGAAGTTTGAACAATATTTAGTTGCCAATAGCATTGTTCCATATATTCCTCCTGTGCTACAAATACCAAATATTATCAAAGCACATAAAGAAGAAACTTCTGGTATCAGTGTTATGAGCAGGGTGCTAGTAGCTTTAGATGGGCTTTTGCAAGAAATTAAAAAAGATGTTGACTGCGAAAGCATGGTTACAGATAGCAAACTTCTATTTAACGATGAAGCTTCAGTGAAACCTGAGTCATTTATGGGAAAAATCGGCCATTTGTTCCGCTCAAAATCTGCAAAAAGTACACACTCTGAGTCAAGTATGCGTTCTAAACACTCAGATACATTTTCAACAGTATATAAGAAATTCAAAAACTGTTTAAAAAGCGCTTTCAGCCTTACTAGTGAATTTCTTCCAGTTCCAACTGAAGGTTTTCCTATATCCCTTCGTCCAGCTTTATGGCGAAAATACCTTAAAATTCCTTATGCTTATTCACATTTATACTCATTTCTTCATGACACCAGACGTATTGAAATAAACAAGCAGATTTCTTTAGATATTCCCCGTTGTCACAAAAATAACTTATTTTTAATGTCTTCAATAGGCCAAAAACGTCTTGAAACTTTACTTAAGATGTGGCTTTCTCAGCATCAAGGGGTTAAATATTCACAAGGATTAGATTCAATTGCTGCAGCTTGTATATGTTGTTTTGAAGATGATGAAGCTGCTGCATATTTTGCATTTAATCAGATTATTGAGAAGTACTTAATAAACTTGATTGTGCATGAAGAACTGATTGGCAACTATCTTTTGGTGCTAAGAAATGTAGTAAGTTTTATTGATCCACAGTTATCGCAGCATCTTAGCAATAATAGTATTAACCCTGAAATGTATGCAACATCTTGGCTGCTTACACTTTATGCTCGTATTTTTTAATTAGATGTGTTTCCTTTAAGCACTGTATATACACTATGGGATCTAATTCTTCAAAAGCCTCCAGAGTTTATTTACATTGTAGCTTTTAGTATTCTTCAACAATTTCGTAAAGAGTTATTAGAACGATCTCAGAATGAAATTATTACTTTTTTTTCAGGAATCAATGGAAAAATAAACCTTGAGCTTTGCATGAAAGATTCTTTGGAACTTGCTGATAAAGTACCTATTGGTATCTGTAGGTTAGTTTTTTCCAATGATCCTCTAAGACCTTGGCTCAAAGAACTACCCTTAGAATTAGCTCAAGCTACACGGTCACCAATGATATCTTTAGATGAGTGCTTAAAATTATCTTTAGATGCTTTACTTGTAGATACGCGTGCTTCAGAAGAATACAGTAAACTAAGAGTTAATGGGTCTATTAATTTGCCTTTAAAAACAGGAAATGATTCAGGTATTCTTCCAACAATAAAATTAACCCAAATGCAGTTGCAAGGATTAAAAACGCATGCTAAAGGGAAAATTATAATTCTTATAGGAGATAGTTCTTTGAAAGCTCACAGTGTAATTTTTATATAGTTTGGAAACATTTTAGTAAAGCTCGGGGTATCTAAAATTTGCATTCTTCGAGGAGGAATCGAATGTGTTAAAGCTGAAAAGAAAGAAATACTTACTTCTAATTAGTGTTAAATGGGGAAACATAAAATATATACCTGCGAAAACTTTATGCAGAGTAATAAATAGCCAGTTCTAGTAATGGATGAATCATTGCTTGTTTGAACCGAAGTGTATAAAAAGCTAGAAGAAGAAGGTAAAATAGAGAGAGTACAACTCGGATTTGAGTACTAAAAAGTACCATTTAGGGGAATTTTTAATAGGACACCTTATTAAAATTATAGAGTGCAAGTAGGACATGCATGATAATTGCACATCTTTGGATTTATAAAGTATGGAAGATACTAAAAAACCAGATGAAGATGGAAAAGAAGGAGATGATGGAGAAAAGGATGAGCATGCTCCTTTAGATCCTGGAGAAAAAGATGAAAATCCAGAAGATGAAGAAAACCCTGATGCTGAAGAGGAAGTTCCTCCACCTAAGAGACCATGGCTAACTCCTGAACTCAAAAGAGTTCTTATTATGGCTGGAGGAGCTACTTTGTCTGTTATTCAACTAGTAACCATTCTCACTTTTATCAGTAAATTCTTTGGAGTTGCTGCTGCATAATACTCTGGTAATTAAATTCCAGCATATGTGCTTTATATCTTAATTTACCATTAAAAAAGCTGGTATCTAGCTTGAGGGGCTTTTAAAATAATCTTTTTAAATATCTTCACCCTTGCAAATTTTCTAATAAAATTAATCTTATAAACAACCTCTTATGCTTTATTTAATTTTTATCTTGGCCTTACAAAATTATATAGTCTTATCAACTGCATTTAAAACTATGAATTATATTGAAGAATATATTGTTTACTTCACTCTACTCTTCCAGTGAGGAAAATGCTAAATTTAACTAAACTATATCTAGTTGATGTTAAATGCTGAAGGATTTTTACGGAACTTGCATCTGTAGATGTCAGTATGCAAATCATGGCAGACATTCCAAGGTTCAGCTTGTCTAAAGTAACACTTCAAAAACATATCTCTGGCAAGCAAGCATTCCTCAGTTTCCTTTATAAAGGCATTATCAAATTTCATCTTAGAAGGCTCTCTCCATGAATAGCAATTGTGAAGGTCTTCTAATTTCTCCTTACACTCTTTATAAATATATTCATTTCCTGTAATAACCTCACCTTCAACACAATTTTTGAGTTCTTTATGGTAATATCCACAGTAATTCCAAGCATTTCCTAAATAACGAATTTCATCTTCTACTGGGACAATTGACTCTCTAAACCTCTCAGAAACATGTGAAAGTATAGGTTCTTGCTCTACTCCAACGAAGGTTTTGTTGTATTTGAACATATTTATTATTGGCCCTAATTTACAATTTTTATTTGCTTATAGTCTAAAAGTAAGCTATTTTATTAAATCAAAATGAAACTTGTCTAGATACTTATATTATCCTATGCATAAAACCTTAAATCTTGATAATTCCTAGGGTTTATTTAAATTTATGATGATTCCTTTATATGCTAAATATTCTCATTCTAGGAATGAATAATCTGTTCTAATAGTCATAGTGCCCTATAATTTGAGAGAAGTCAAGAATAATTAAATTTCTTAATTAAAAAAAGGCAAGAATAGATGCATATTAATAAAGCATCTCTTTATGTATTAAATAGATTTAAAGTAGCCTATTCTATAAGTAATTTCGAAAAATTCAATTTTTGTGTTATGCTTAATTCCATATAAGCCTTTGTCTTAAATATCCTAACTCATCAATGAATCAAATCAAAATAGAATGCTAGACTGAAAAAATCATGATATAATTAATCAAATTCTAAATGTTTAAAGCTCATATAGAGCATAGGACAGCAATTAGCAAAAATGAAAGAAATCAAATATCTTATTCAAAACAATAACAAAAAAGTATTGCTTTTAATTCTATTCAAGATAAGCCTCTATATGAAAAAAACCTAAATAATATAAAATAATAATGAGTATCCCTCAAGCATGGCTTCACACTCCTAAAGTAGAAACTCAAAGTGAGTTGCTCCAAAAACGTAGAGTAAATAATATACCTGATATTAGTTTTGACTTGGATGGTGATGGAGCAGTTGGTGCTCATGATCTTGTCTTGGCTACTAAATTTGATCTTGACAAAGACGGCAAACTTAATGCACAAGAACGCGAAAACGCCTTAAAAGCTATAAATCAAGGCTTTACCAATCAGTTTGTTTGGGGTTGTGAAAGTTCTGGACTTAACCGTTCATTCCGTTTAGTACAGAAAAGAGGAAAAGTAATTGTTGATGAGGATTTTAGTAAAATACGAGAGACTTATCCTCCTCTACCAGTTGATGATAGACAGTTAACCAGGTCTGAACTGGAGAGCAAGAGGAAAGATGAGGCTAAGGCAGAAGCTAAAAGAAATGAACTGAGACTAAAAACTATAACAAAGATGATAGTTCCTATTGAAAGTTTTCTGTCTAAAGATAATTATATAAATCAGCCACCTTATAGTTCAATTCATGAAAAGAAAGAAATTGAAAGAAGAAATGCTAGAAAACGAATAGGGCTTTCACAAGACCCAATTGATATTAAAAACCAAGAAGTTGCATACAATTACAATGATAAACCTGAAAACATCAGCTTTAGTGAAATGATGTCAACTCGGAGAGCTGACTTAGTAAAAAAACTTAATACTTCAGCTGATTTTTCTCATGTGACCTTCTATGAAAAAGTAGAAAAGGAAAAGCAGTATATTGGGGCAGAAGGTCGACATATGAGAGATATTATTGGTGAAAGAAGACAAGTTGATGTTGGGCATTTCGAAAGGACTTTTGGAAACGAAACCTTAGGAATTCATGGAAGAGAGTTACCTAAATATGAAGAGAACTCTCATGAAATACTTAAACATGACCCCTTTGCTACAAGAAGCTCAGGACAAGTTTATGATAACCCTTTCGCAAGTTATACAAAAGAGCATCATAAAATTGAACCTAAAAGTGAAGAAATCACTATGAAGCCTACTCAAATAGCCCATGATCAATATGAAACTAGTCCAAAAAATAAAATTAATTCGAAGTTCACAACATTTCACTCAAACTTCATGCCACATAGCGCAAGATCACAAGAAATTTATGAAGAAAGGATGAAAATGATTAACAAAAATGGAATAGAAAAAAAACAATTTAGATTTTTAAGTGTTACAGATATAACTCCACCAATTACTCAGAGGCTACTTCAGAAAAACTACAGTCCTGGATCAAAATTCAAGAATGTTACATCAACAGGTTTCACTTTTAAATAATTATTATGCTTATTTAGTTTTAATATAAAATAATCAAAAATATCGATTTAAACATGAATATTATACATAAACAAAATTTTATCATTTGCTGTAAATTATGTCACTAAATCTTATAATGTAAAGTAATAGTATTTGCCCTTGACTTATAATAATGGAATCTGATATTGGCTCATTAAACAGATTTATTGTCTTTGATAAGAAAACTTCACTAAAGGAAAAAATTAAAATTGTTCAAAGGATTTTCAACTTACCTTTAACTCAATTTAAAAGCTGTATTTCTTCTCTAATCATCTCTGATAATAATGATTTTGCTGTAACAGGATATGATAATGGGAATATTGCTGTGTGGAACTTGAAGGAAAAAAGACTGCATTTTAGTGAGCACGCTCATTGCGGATATGTGCTTGCCTTAGCCATAAGTAAAGACTCACAATTTTTGTTTAGTGGGGGATATGATTGCAATTTAATCAAATGGGATTTAAAAGCAAAGCTAATTTTAGGCAAAATTAGAGTTAATTTTCAGAAGTTTGAAGAATCTTTTGCTATTCAATCTCAGATTTCGAAATATATAGTTGAATCTAGTTTTAATCTATTGATAGCTGTGAGCACAACTCGGCATGTTGTATTTTTTGATTACAACTCTCTTGAAAAAAAGTCTCCTGAAAATCATATCTTAAACAATCTAGCCTTTGATTCAAATAAGAAATATTTAGTTTTTGTATGCACTTGTTGTAAGCGTTTTAGAGTTTATAGGACATCTAATTATTTTAATATATAAGGTAAAAAATTATGCAAGATTAGATATATTTATAAGATAAAGATTTCAAAATTTATTAGATGCTTAGACGACCCTCGACTATCTTTTTCGTATAATACTTATTTATTATCTAATCTCTTATATACTTTAACCTAAACTCATATTAAAAGAAATGAGAGAAAAATGTCTAAAAGGCTTTGTGTAGAAAAATTAGATGATAAAAATTGATTTCATACTTTAAGAATTTTTTGTATCAGTATTACTAGATTTTATGATATCTTGCCCTTATTGCAAAAACAATGTGGGCTAGGCAACTATATTTTTATATGTAGACATTTAGGTAAGCTTCCTAAGATTTTTGATTGAATAAAGCAAAAGAAAAATAGATATCCCGTAAGCCTGTAAAGTTAAGAGTAAATACTTTTTCAACATTAGCAAGGCCTTATAAGAGTCAGTACGGAGAAAAGAGAATTTTTTACGTGAAATAACTAGCTTTAGCTGCTAATAACTAGAGCGAATAGTTCTCTCAATCTATCATGCAACTAGAATGATGGAGGATGTCTAATAAGTGGCTTAAATCGAGTTAAGATATATAACTACATGTGACATAATAATGAAAAGATTAAGTGTTATCAGTAACCATCTGTCCAAGCCACTGATGAAAGTATGTGTGACTGGAGCTGCTGGGCAGATTGCCTATGCCTTTCTACCTTTTTTATGCAGAGGAGTAGTACTTGGCGCTGATCAACCACTTGAACTTCGATTACTAGATATTCCTCAATCTCTTCCTGCGGTTGAAGGAGTTGTCATGGAACTTAAAGACTGTGCCTATCATCTGATTCAGAGCATGACTGTAACATCAGACCCTAAAGTAGCCTTCAAAGACGCTGACTTGATAGTGTTTTTCGGAGGCTTTCCTCGTAAGGCAGGTATGGAGCGTAAAGAACTTATAAGCAAAAACACTAATATTTTCAAAATTCAAGGAGAAGCTTTAAACGAAGTAGGTAAGCCAACAACTCGATGTGTTGTGATAGCAAATCCAGCTAACACCAACTGTTTAGCCCTAGCAACTTATGCTTCAAAAATTCCAAGAGAGAATTTCACATGTCTGACTCGTTTAGATCAAAATCGCGCTTATTCTCAAATTGCAGATAAGGCTAAGACAAATGTAGCTAATATCAAAAACATTACAATCTGGGGAAATCATAGCTCAACTCAATATCCAGATGTAAACCATGGTACAATAAACTCTGAGCCAATACGCAATTTGGTTAAAGATAATCATTGGCTTAATACTGATTTTTTAGTTAAAGTCCAACAACGTGGAGCAGAAATTATTAAAGCCCGTAAGCAGTCAAGTGTGCTATCTGCAGCAAGTTCAACTGTTGATCATATTCGCGATTGGTGCTTTGGAACTGGAGACTCTTGGGTTAGCATGGGCATTTTAAGTGATGGCTCTTATGATATACCAAAAGGAATTGTTTTCTCTTTCCCTGTCAGATGCAAGAATTGGTCGTATACTATAGTCCAATCTCTACCTCTTGATAAGTTCTCAGCTGAGAAAATATGTGCGACTACTCGTGAACTGCTGGAAGAGAAAAAAGATGGACTTACTAGTTAACTTTCTAGTTTATTAAGTAATTAGTTTCACTTGAAGATGTAAAGATGAACATCATTAGCTTTTTACTTCGTTGCTTTAAGCAGTATAGCACAGCATAGTTTGCTTTGTTATAATTGACAGGTATAGCATAATGATTCTTAAAACCGTAATATATTAAAAGATAATACTTTGATTAAAGAATTGCTTTTAGTAAAATATTAAAGATAATAGAAACTAAGATTTCACTATTATAATAAATCCTTAAAAATTTATATATTCCATCTAATTGAGAAGGCTATCAGCTATCGCCCCACTAAAATGTTAGCTATGACGAAATCCGCTTTAATTTAGGAGTAAGAAATCAATATGCATATGACTGTAGAGGTACTTAAAAAAATAATGGATAAATACTAAAAAAAATAATTGTACTAACTTAAGTGCAATTGAAAAAAATATCCTAAATGATCGTCTTTTCAAAGAATAAAGGGTTCATTTAAATTAAAACAAGATAATCTCAAAATTAAAAAAAAAAATTATGCAAGTGCAATAGCCAGCTTATATTTAGATGATAAAATCTAAAACGATTTTTACCGTATTTTACAGAGAGAGAGATATTTTGAGTTCAGTATAAAGTTCATACTGAAATCCTTTATCTGAATACTAATTAAGAAGATATTTTAGGATAATTCTCTAAATATCTGCAACCTTAAAAATATTTTCATGATTTCTTTTGAAAGGATATCTGAAAAACATTGAATTCATAAAAAATGGATATGCTTTATATAATATAAAGAATTTAAATATAGAGGCTATGATTAATATTATTTTGAAGAGTTGGAAAGTGAAAGCAAGATATTATTAAAAAACTTTATAAACTATTTGGAGATTATAGCTCTGATTATCCTAGTTTTATGAGTCTCAACTCAAAAAGTTAAAGCAAATAAATTAGTGAAAATAAGTTTAAAATTTTTACTTTTTCAAAGTGGTGTGCCCAGTAAGGGATAGTAAATTTAGAAATAATGTCCTTTGAAGGATGACCCTTAGATAGATTTTTCTTAAAATTTGCATCTACCATTTACTATTATTCTATAAATAGTGTATTGGCTTGCCTTAAATCATTTTATTATAAATCAAAATTCAATAATACTCTTATATTTAACTAGAATAATATAATATATTGCATATACTTTAATGCTTGATATTGAGACTCTTTAATGGATAATTTAGATATATGAGAAGCAAATGAAGATTGCCCAATCCAGTAGATTATTAATTAATATATCTTAATTTAAAAATCTTAATAATGATGTATGTAGAAGCATTAAATTACTAAATGAAAACTTATCTATGATTTTTCAGTTATAACTGATAAAAGTGCCTCTAACTGTGCGATTCTATTCATAAAATCTTTATTTAACTTTTTTTGTTGACGAAGTTCTTCATCTCTATCTGTTAATGTTTGTGTTAAAGAATTTACTATTCTCTGATAATCTGCATTAGAATTAGAACCTTTATTTTGAATAATTTTTCTAAGTTCGAAGCTTCTTTCAATTTCATCATCTAGTTTTCGTTTATTAATTTTTATCATATTTTCAAGTTCATTGATTCGCTTTTTACTTTCTTCAACTTCTTTAATAAGCTTTAGCTTCTGTTCTTCAAAAGCAGTTTTTTCAGCAGCAAATTCAGATATATCTTTTGGGTTCTTACCAAGCTTAGATAAAAGCTTGTCATTTTCAGTAGCTAAAGATTCAGCTTTTCGCTTATAGAAATTTTTTTCAGCTTCACATTTGTTTAAAATTTCTGAAAATTCGTCTTTAAGTTGTTTGAGTTGATTCTTATAATAATCAATATCTTCGAATTTATCTTTTTCTGAAGCTTCTTGAGTCTCTTCTTGCTGAGAAAAGTAGCTAGAAGCTTTTGATGAATGATGACGAGAGCTTTTTTCTCCTGTTATTGTATCGATTATCATGTACAATCGTTCATCTATTTTGCATGTGCTACAACTCATACTTTTTATCAGAGAAGTGAGCTCTTCATGAAGATTTGAAAGCAAAATCTTAGATTTTTCTTCCTCTAATAGTAAGTCATTAACCTTTTTTTCAAGCAAAGCACACTGCTCCTTATAAAGCATTAGATCTTTTCTTAAAAACACCATTTCGCTTCCATAATTTTCATTTTGCTGAATAATTTTTTGTTGACTTTCTTTAAGTTCTCTAAAGTCTTTTTCCAATTCATGATAATGCGATTGGTAGTAATGCAATTCATTCAATTTTATTTCAGCTTCCTCTTCAAGTCCTTTAATGGTAATTAGACATTGTTCATAATTTTTGTTAGCTTCAAATAATCTCTGACTCAACTGCTGATTTTTAAGCAAAATTTCTGTTGAGCCAGTACTTTGGGCCTTTGAGGTAAACATCCTAATGCAAATAGTAACAAGGTCTCTCTCATAAGATCTATTGGCATTAAAATCATATTTAAAGTTTTTTCCACAGATAGCGAAACTTGAATGAGATTTGTAATTTATGATAATTTTTATTTCATCAAGTGACAGATTGAAATTAAAAACTTGCTCGTTTTCTGCATTAGTAGCAGATAATGTTCCATTTTCTATTACTAAATGGACAGATTTGAATGAACCTGGACCTTTATCTGCTTGATTTAAACTTAAAACAAATGTCGCATAATTTTTAGCTAAAAAATCTTGCACTTGCGACTGAATTTCTGGATCTATTTGGATTGGGCCGACTTCACTGAAAGCAGGCATACCTGTATATTCTTGAACTTCGCTTACAGGAACTGCATGAACACAAATTTTGCAACCAATATCATCAGCATTTGGCTGATAAAACGCACCTGTAATGCCTTCAATTGTTACAAATTCTTTTTCATCTGTTGCTCTGTACCATGTGCATTTTAGAGGTAAAGGCATTCCAATATTTTTACCTTTTTTCATTGTAGCATTAGCTTCGATAATGCAGGTGTTTAGATTATTACTTTTAAGCTCAAAGGAAAATGAGCTTTCATCAAAAGTGTCTGAACCTTCGTCTGGAGTTGCTTGCTTCTTTTTAAAAATATTGAATCTTTTACGAGCATTTTCTTCAGACATAATGTACTTTATAATAAAGCCATAGGAACTTTTTGATGTATATTAAAATTTAAGTAAAATATCTGACCCGTCTTAGATAATTATTATTGCAAAGGCACCTAAATTGCCTATCCTTTCTTTATACACATGAATAAAAAATTTATAAAATCTTAAAATCTATATTATTTTAGCTAAAGTTATTATTTCTTAAAGGATAAATATATGCTAGATATTTCACTCTACATAAGCTTTGGCCATTTTAAGCTAAAAATTATAAAAGATAGCTTTGAGTGATTTTCATGAATGATTCTTGTGTATGATTTAAAATATTGCCATTGCTGAAATTTTTCAGAGTGAAGAATGCAAAAATGTGGCAAATACTAACGATTAAATATTTGCAATACAAGACCTTTTCCAAAAATTAATAAATTGAAAATAGTTTATATAAATTTTGTATCTTATTTTAAAAAACTATAACTTTATAGTATATACTAAATTGATTTTTTTATTAAAAGAAA
>MPUH01000452.1:0-53514 GCA_001970955.1 Stentor coeruleus
TATGATTTCACGAGTTAAGCATACCAAAAATAGAACTTTCTATATCATTTTACAAAACTTATATATTATTTTGTATATATCACATAACCTTACTTATTCTTATTTTTTCTAATACCTTTATTTTTTTATGTGTAATTTTGGTATGCAACATAAAATCTTCTCATCATAAAATCCTTAAAAAAACCATCATCTACCCTAACCCTACGTCAAAACTCATCCATAAAATTCATCTATTCCATATAAAATACTACTTATCCCTATTCTTAATCTTCTACCTTCTCTAATTCAAATCTTCCAAAGCTTTTTCCCCTTTCAAATCCCAATTCTGTTTCATCTTAGTAATCCTCGAAGGTGTATAAAACTTAGCTGTCGTATGTTTACTAACATAATCTAAATCATACCCATCCGCAATTTCAATCAAAGTCATTCCTGTATCTTTTCTAAACTCAAAAACCCCTAATTCAGTAATAAGCATATCCACAGATTTTTTTCCTGTTATAGGCAATGTACATTTTTCTACAACTCTTGGTGCCCCTTTGGCAGTATGTTCCATACAAACAACTAATTTTGATGAACTTGCAGCAAGATCCATAGCTCCACCCATACCTCTAACAACTTTTCCTGGAACAACCCAACTAGCAAAATCTCCATCTTGGGATACTTGTAAAGCTCCAACACAAGTTAAATCTAAATGTCCTCCTCTTATAAGCCCAAAACTTGTTGCCATAGAAAATATAGATGCACCTTTAGCTAAAGTTATACTTTCCTTACCAGCATTAGTATTATCAGGATCTTCTTGACCTTTTTCAGGATATGGGCCAATACCAAGAAGTCCATTTTCTCCATGTAGCATAATATCTGTTCCTTTAGGTATATATTCAGTAATTAAAGTTGGGATCCCGACACCTAAATTGACACACATGCCGGTTTTTATTTCAAAAGTTGCCCTTCTAGCTATAGTTTCTCTAGCTTTTGCCCCTGGGCTTTGACTGATTTTACTTGCTCTTTGGTCTCTTAATATAAGGTTTTCAAAAGGTTTTTCATATTTTTCCCCTTTGACTATTCTATTAACCAATATCCCAGGAACATGGATTTCATCTGGATCCAATTCCCCAACACCAACAAGTTCCTCAACTTCAGCTATTGTCACTTTTGCTGTCCCAGGAAGGTCCATATTCATATTCCTCGCTGTTCTTCTAAAAACTAAATTCCCCATAGGATCAGCTTTCCATGCTTTTATTAAAGCGAAATCTGTACTAACTGCTTCTTCATATAAGTATTTTTTCCCTTTATGTATCTTAAAAGTCTTAGGAAGTGATACTCTTTCAACAGTTTTTCCTCCTCTAGAAAACTTTGTTGGAAAACCTCCCGTTTCAACTAGAGAATCTGCACCTGTTGATGTATAAAAACCTAAAATTCCTGTGCTTGATGAACGGAGTTTCTCTACAAAAATCCCGATTGGAATAAAATTTACTTCTAGTTCGCCATTGAGGTACTGTCTTTCAACCTCATCATTGGCTCCAATATAAGTTGCGTATACTGTTGATACTTGTTTGTTTATAAATAATGGACCTACACCTTTATATGTTGTTCCTGTGCAAAGAGTATACATTGTCAAGTCTCTTATATCCCTTTGGCAAAGAGCCTGGACTAAGTTTTCTGGCACACCGCACAGACTGAAGCCCCCGACTGATATGCTTTTTCCGCTTTTTATGTCGGCAACAGCTTCTTCTGAACTTTTGAACACTTTGTTTATCATCCTTTTTGCGAACCTGATCATATTTTTATGACTTTGCCATTTGTCAATATTACCCACAAGCAATTAGGATATAAAGGCTTTTTGGAAATATCATATATAACGTTATTATATAAGAAGTAGTTTTGATTACTCATGTATTTTATTCAAGATAGGTGTATTATTGAATTTGGTTGTTGATGAATTTAATAGGTTTCTAAGAGTCACCCTCATTAGCGATTTTAATAAAAATCATCAATTCAGGATTTGCGGAATCAAAAATCTCATAGTCTCTTGTTAGTATTTTCCCTGATTTCCATTATCTGAACTTTGTATTATTCTTGACATCTTTATTTATTGGAATATAAGATAAAGCAGAGAGTTAATTAGAATATAGATGATAGTAGTGATATGTGGGCTAATAACAAACTCAAAGGATGAAAATTGTGGGATTATAAAATTTAAAGGGAATTAAGGTTTTGAATTAGAATTGATAATTTTATCATTTGAGATAGCATTAGTTTTTTAGTTTTAGAATGCTAGTATATACTTGATAACTTTTATAGCAGAAAAATAAAAAAGTTGTTTTTAAATTATTTGCAAGAAAATACTATGCTTATAATTATGTTATTTTAAATTCATCAAATGCACAAAATTTGCATAAACCTTAATCCTTCATTCCAATAATAAATTTACATCCATTTTTCATTTACTATAAATATGTTCTTTATATGCTTTCAACTAATACTTAGCGCATCATTAACTATTGAAGAAAAAGAAGAAGCTTGCTACCTTTTATCAACAGCTTCTATTGCCAAAAGACATAATGAAATTCATGATCATGCGAAATCAAGAGAAGATTTGCTATTAGAGGAATTAAAACCAAAACTTAGTGAAGATACTTTTAATTATTGTATGGAAAGTATAGCAGAAGAATTAGCATTAAAAATTATTGGTGATAGGACTCATGCTATTGTTCATAGTAAAAATTTCAATATTGGTCTGGAGAGATACAAGACAAAAGATGATGTTAAATCAGACAAAAGCTTTTATGAAGTGAGAAAAAGAATGAATTCAAGATTAGCTTCAAGAAAAAGCAGAAAATAAATATAAGTTTTTTTTTCAAAATTAGTTTTCTTTAATTTTTATAGATTAATTAGAGTGATAATCATTAAGGCACTAGTATAAAATAAAAAAATATGCCATAAGGAGAAATTATATAAAGTTTTTTAGGATTAAAAATTGTGGCCATTTTCTATTTAAAGGATACTTATAAATTCTATTATAAAATCAAGACAGTTTTTATATCCTTGTTCTCCACTTAGATCTTTGTACCATAACCCAAAAATTTATATTTTTTTTTTTTCTAAGCATTTCTCAATTCACCTATGCGTCCTTATCTTCTTATAGAAAACTTAAAATCTTTTTGTATTATTAAAGCATTAACTTTTAAGTATATTTTCTATATACCAATATTCTTCAAACATAAATTTTTATCATATATCATCATCCCTATAACAAAGCATTTATTTTCCTCCATATCCTTCTTATCCTCAACCACCTTCTATTTAACTCTTATAGAGACATCCTAAACTTTTTTTACCTCATATAATCAACTAAGCCCAAATAACTCTTTATATAAACTAATAGTTTTCAAATCAACACACATTTTTTCTCTTAAAAAAAAACTAAAAAGCTCCTCTAAAACCTATAAAAAATTCTCCTCACATTCATTTATCCAATATTATCCATTCCCAACTCCCAATTTCCCTCTAAAAAACCTAAAAATTTATCATAAAAAACTTCCACAAGCCAAATCCCCAATAATATCATATTTCATTCAAACTATACCTTTTATTAAAAAAAAATCTTTCTCCTGTATTTTCTTCTATACTAAAATCAAATCTTTAAGGTTTTTATATTAACACCAAAACATTCAGAGTCCATATTAATTATCTCTTCGACTTTACTATAGTCTTGAACTCACGCAAGTCAATGGCTCCGTCTTTATCAGCGTCAAAAGCTTTGACCATGTTGATAGCTTCATCATTGGTAACTTGCTCTGAGACTTCTTTAGCAGCTTGAATCAAGTCTTCAGGAGTTATCTTCCCATTCTGATGCTTATCAAAACTAGCAAAAATAGCTGAAAGGGTCTCATCATTAGCGAAAGGGTCGAAGTCAGGACTGGTAATTGTTTGAAAGTCCTTATAAGTAATAACTCCATCATCAGTCCTATCATAAAGAGTAAGATAAGCCATTATAGTATCGTGAAGAGCTTCATAACCGTTCTCACAAAGAAGCTGGGAAATCCCTTGAAGTGGAGCTTGTTCAGTAAGAGGGATTTTTAGCGAATTCCAAACGAAATCTGCTGTACTTTTCAGCTTTTTTTGAGCCATATTTGATTATTGTCTTGTGCAAATAAACTTTTTGTGCAGATTTAGTCACTTAATTCTTATAATAAAAACAAAGAGGCTTGTAGAATATAGGAATTTAGATAGTCAAAAGCTTACAACTAATTATGGGAAATAATCTCTCCACGTGTAAACAACTTTTTATTGAAGACGAATTGAAAGACTTCTTCATCAGGGTTGCATGTTATGGGTAAACACTCAGGGATGTTATTTTTTCTAAGACTTTCAGCATTTTTTGGAGAGTTTTTTTCATCAGGGTCTTGCTTTTTATCTTTTTTATGGAAGAAATCTTTGAGTTTTTCTTTGAATTTTTTTTTGTTCTGACTTTGTTCCTGTTTAGACTTGTGCTTATTTTCTTCTATAGACATGGCAATTGCTTTTTGCATTTGCGCCATATAATTTTCTTCGATTCTGTCATTTTCAGCTAATGCTGCTTCAATTTCTTTCCTTGTAGATTCGTCTTGAACTTTATATTCAGGTTGGCTTTCGTCTAGTTCTAAAAAGTTCTCATTAAGTATAGGCTCTTTTTTTGTTGGCTTAGAATCTTCAGGTTTCACACTTGCATCGTCTTTCATTTTTAAAAGCACTTCTGCAGTTTTATTGACTTTTCCTTTACACATATCTAAGATGTTTTCTATAACTTCAAGGTCGACATCATCAAACATCCCAGCAAGATCAGCAAGTTTTTGACTTTTTGTTTCCATATTGATATACTTATATCTAAAATAATGTGTTTAGGAAATGATTTAGATGATTTTTAGGTTTTGTTGCTGGAAGGTTTGGTTTTTAATAAGGATTGAATTGGATTTTTTAATATGATAAAGATAGATTGTCCTGTGGTTTGAAGTAAAAATTATGTAGAATTTTTTATGATAAGTGATTCGGTTGGGATTGAGGATGGTTTAGGATGAGGAATGAATATGGTTTTTGAAAGAGGATTTTGTTATGAAATATAGAATTTACAGTCTTTAGGGTAATAATTTATTGATTTGGCGCTATGGAAAATTAGATGTTTTAAAATCATTATTATATAATATAGTTGTTATGTGTGAATTTAAAAAATAATTTAAGTTGTGGTTATCAATAATGTTAAGTTTTATAGAAGGATTAAATCATATCAAAAGTGATAATCCCAGTCCAAAACCCTAAAAATTCCTATAAAATTTAAGCAACCCAATAGCTTATCTCCATAATAAAATATGGACCCTAAAAAAGTCGAGGACAAGTCAAAGTCTTTATTCAAAATTGGCAGCAGGGTGTCAGTAAAGACCGCGCAACAAAGTGGACTACTCGGGACAATCCGTTTCTACGGGACAATGACAGGGTCAACAGGGAATTGGGTGGGTGTTGAGCTCGACAGTGCATTAGGAAAATGCAATGGTACTCAAGGTGGTGTAAAGTACTTTGAATGCAAAAACAACTTTGGGATCTTTGTCAGAAGTACTCAAGTCAAGCTTTTAGAAGAAGAAGCAAGTTTTTCTAAGCCATCAAGTTCAATACCATCAGCCTCTTCCATTAAACCTAAAAAGCCAGATGAACCAGCTAAAGCTGATATATCAATAAGCGACACTTCTGAAGAACGTACAAGGGAAGAAGTCAAGTTAAAAATCGCTGAAAAAAAGCAAAAAATCGTTGACCAGATCAAAAAAGACCAAAAAGACGAGAATATAAAAAGTGAAGAAGTCAGCAGCGAATTATCTTTAATACAAAAAGAAGAAACTATCAAAATGCTCAAACAAGACCTGCAAAAAGCTGCAAGCGAACTAGAAAAAGCTAAAAAAACTATCTCTATGAACAATGAGAAAATGAATGAAATGACATCAAGGATTAACCTTTTAGAACAACAATCAAAGTTTTCTAAAAAACCTACTGATGTTGATGACTTGATTGAAACTTTAACCTTAGAAAAAGACATAGCCGAAGAAAATGCTGAAAATTTGCAGAAAGAACTTGACGATTGCAAGCAAGAAATCCAAGATTTAAAAGAAGAAATAGAATTGATGAATTTAGAAAGGGAACAATTACAAGCTGAAATGACTGATACTGAAAACGATAGTGGCTTTGATTCTGTGGATTATAAGCTAGCTTTAAAAAAATTATATGCGGACTCACAAAATTCTAGAGTGACATATGAAAATAGAATCCAAGAATTAGAAAACAAACTTGCTGATGTGCCAAATGTTGAAGCTAAAATGAAACAAGTGTCTGATTTACGTCAAGAACTAGCATCAAAACAAAGAGAAATTTTTAATTTAAAAGAAGCATTAGAAGAAGCAGGACAATATTCAGAATTAGTAGAAAAGTTAACTGAAGACACTTATAATAAAACTGAAAAAATTAAAGAACTTGAAGATAGAGTTAGAGAACTCCAAGAACTTCATGAACTTGAAGAGCAAATAAACGAAGATCAAGCTGAGCTCGAAAAGACTTTAAATGGAGAAATACATGATAGAGATGTGACGATACAAAACTTGAAAAATGAATTGACGAAAATGGAACAACAAAAAGCAGATTATGAGAAAACAATCAACCAATTTCGAGTCAGGGTTTGTGAGCTACAGAATGATATTGAGTCACTTAAAGACCAACTTGCTGATACAGGTGAGGAAGAAAAAGCGAAAAAAATGCAACAACTGATGGAAAAAAATATAATGATCAATAATAAAATGAGAGAAATGATGACAATGCATATAAACGGTAAGCTAAATGAGATTTTATATCTAACACTTGTAAACAAAGTTGCATATATGGAAGCAAGTATACCAAATAATGTATTAGAATTATTAGAAATCGGTACTTTGAATAACTATTTGCTTATAAACAGTCTATGTGGTAAGACTTATATACTATTTTCTGAAGTTTTAAGAGCGACAATAGACACTGCTCATGACAAGTATTTAATAAGATGGATCGCAAATCTTGGAGCCCTATGTATAAATCTTATATATGATCTAGCAGGTATGGAAGACTACTTGAAAACAAAAAATCAAAAAGAGTACATCGACTTTATGAAAACTGTTGACTGGGGACAAATGCTTGCTATAAACTCAAATGTAGACGGTTTTCTAAAGCTTTTAAAAGAAGGTGGGATAAGTTCATCAATATCCCTTGACAACTTTAACTGCTCAGTAGGGATAATCCATCATTTTTCTATACAAAGTGTACCTGATTTCTCAGGGAAAATCATGATGTCCCGAGGTTGTTTTTTGATAAGTATCGGCATTTATTGTCTAGTCCAAATGTATGCTCTTGATGACTCTATTGCTGGTGCTGTTGATTATAAAGATTTATTAACAAGATGTCTAACTTTAGGGAAAACTTTTATTGATATTGGTGGAGATGAAGACTCAAGTCCATTAAGAAGTTTAGCTGAAATCTTATCAGCACGGTCATCAGCTGTAACTAAGATTCTTTTTGACAATGAAATTATTGATTATTCTTCTTATAATTGGGTTGAGTGGTTTTCTGCTAGTGATAAAGATGTAAAGTCAATTCCAACACTTAGTGTTATTAAAAAGTCAGAAGAAAAATCTAAATCAGGACCTTGGAAAGCACAAGCTTTAGTGATTAAAGAAAAACTTAGTAAATTTGAAGAGACTAATAGGGATTTGGAAGATGCTAGGATGAGTATTAAAGCACAGAATATAAAAATGGCAAAACTTGAGAAGGATTTGAATGAACTTAAAGTAGCTAAAGTAAGCTTAGAAAGTCGTTTGGCTGATGCTCATGCGAAATCACAGAGACTTGCTCAGTTGGAAATAGAAAAAAAGCGTCTTCAGGATAGAGAAAAGTATTTTGAAGAAAGTTTAGAAGCTGTGAACTCGGAAATAGAAAAGTTCCAAGATAAATGCAAGAGTTTAGAAGAAGAACTCGCTGGATATAAAGAAAAAGAACATGATACAAAACAACAAGTTTCAGCTAGTCTTGTATCTACAGAGTCTGGAGGATTACTCAATATGCTTAGAGGTAGCACAATTACAAGACATGGCGCTGGGGCAATTGGCCAAGACGAACTTGAAACCTTTTCAGCTATAATCGACCATTATAAAATACAGAAAAAACAATTACATTCTTCAATACTTAAAAGCCAAGTTAGAGAAATTCCTAAATTCATTGCTAATGAAATCAATCCAGCCAAAGCTAAAATTGAAAGTGTATATTCTGCGCAGTCTAAATTGAAAAAAGATATTAGCAAATTAAGGGTTATTGATCTTAGTGATAAAAATTGTAGAGAAAAAGTTGCTAAAGAAAAAGAAAACCTTAGATCGTGTATTATTTCTGCTAAACAAAATGTTGAAGCTATTCAGAATATTATAAGCAGTGATGGGAGCTTGGGATCTTTTATTCATACTGGACCAACAGGAACTTTGGGTAAAGTTGTATTAGGCAAAGGGTCTAATATAATTCCAGTTAGTATCACAATAGAGGAGTTTAAAGGTTTCAAAAAAATACTTAATCTTAACTAGTTTAGAATGATTTTGCCATGGTACTGCTATATTAAGGAGTTTAAAGGATTATATGAAAAAATAAAGTGACTTGGTTGTTGATTATAGGAAAAATATCATTGAATTATAAGATTATAGTAAAAAATGTTATGAAAAAAATATTTTTTTGATAATTTTAATTGGCTTATATATTTTTGTATGCTATGGTTTATAGATTTTTAACATCAAGTGAAAATATTGTGAGATTTTAATACAAAATATTATGTTTAAGACAATTGCCCCTAGGCTTTATCAGATAATTATATTGTATTATATTAAATAACCTAAAAAAGAAAATATAAGCTCATATCCAAAACCTTTTTCAATTAAAATCTTATAGCAAATCTTATTTAGGAAAACAATTAGCTACTTTATTCGTTGTTCATAAGTTTCGAATAATACGACGCTCTTAATGGACTAACCTGCATATACTTATTCGGAAGAACTTTCTGTTTAGCAATCGAGCTTATCGTAGGTTTAACAATCCTATCGATTTTAGGACTTGTTGAACTTAAATATTCCCTTTGATACTTCGAAGAATTAGTCGCCCTAACCGATTCCGGCTCAACCGTATCTTCTTGCATCTCAAGTATATCAGCTTGACACTTTTTAATAGCATCAATCATCTCTATCTGTCTCTGAGCAATATTCCCAGCCAATTGCATAATTTCTTTAAGTTTCTTATTATTTTCATCAACTTCCTTATACTGTTCCTCTTCAATTTCATCAGTTGGTGTAGTTTGAAAATTTTCCAACCCATTTAAAATTCTGTTTCTTGGACCAATTGGCAAGTTCATCTCAATTATATCGTTTTCTTTTAAATAAGGTAAATCTTCATAATAAATCTCGTTTTCCCTAAAAAGGTCGATATAATCTTCGCATCGGACACTTTTCAAAAATTTAAAGAGCTTATCGTTAGTTTTTGTATATTTATCTGATGATTCTTGTATATATTGAAGTTTAGAGTTTCTTAATCCTGTTTTTTCTGTGTTTGAAAGCTTGAATTTGGACATTAGATTATATTCAAATATATTTCATATTTTGGCTCAATTTGTTTGGAAGATTAGAGAGAATATTTTTATGGAAAAAGTTTTGGAGAATGTTAGATGATGAAAGTGTGTATTAAAGATTGAAATGGATTTGAATAGTGGATAATGGATTATAGGATTTTGGGGTTTTTAGATTTAAATATACTTTGAAATTATATGTATTAGGATGATAGATTTTGTAATGAATTATTGTATGATGATAGTGAGAATTATTTTATGGATTAGAATTTTTATGATTTTAAATAATTTAGTTTATTGTTTGGTAGAAATTTAATAAGTTTGCGAAAATCACTGGAGATTTATGGTAGGGTATAATTGTGAATAGTTTTGAATATGTTTATGTTTAAAAAATATCAAAGCTTGTAGATTTTTATAGCTTTTATTTATTAACACAATTTTGTTATACACATTAAATTAATTGTTTATTTGGCTGATTACAATATTTTTAACTGATTCTTAATAGACTAATCCAATTGCTCTCTTTGTTTACCTATGATTATAATAAGGTGATTTACTTTAAGTTCAGTTTAGCTTAACTTCTTAAATATTATTTGCTATAAAAAATAATCAAATTTTATGTTAATAAAATAATAATTTTTTTCTACCAAACCTATAATTTAAGTTTTATCAAAAGTATTTTTTATCAGTAATAGACTTAAACATACTAAAAACTCGTTTTTTTAAAAGCAGCCTACTTCATTATGCACAAAGAAACAGTTCAAACAGGAAAAATCATGTTAAAAAAGCTTATAGAAACCGATAAAAAGGTCTATAACATGCAAAAAGCATTAATATAGAATAAAATAATATTTTTTTTAACTAATTAACTATTATAAAATTAGAAAAACTGCCTTTAGTTTGATAGAAATAATTTCTTAATATTAGCCGATTTGTCTCTTTTTTCAATGACAATCTTTATTCACAAATTTTTTATACCCAAACTAATTCCTAAGCTTAAATTTATTTTCTTTTGATGTAAAAGTTCTCTTTGAAGATACCTGCAAATTTTTTAAGCTAAAGTAGAAAAACAAATGAATCTAAAGCTTATTTAGTGCTCAATGCTTAAATAAAAAGGCATTTATTAACTTATATAGTTTTCTAAACATAAAAGAAGCAAAAATATTCAAGATAATAAGAAGATTTAACTATCTTTCATAAAAAATCTCTTATATTAAAACCAAAATCAAAAATAAACTCATATCAGAAAGGTAGGGTTATTTATAAAATACATCAAAAATAACATATGAGTTATAAATCTTCTCATAATGATAGTGAAATGTTTTTGATTTAGAAAAATTCAATTAAAACACTTTATCTCAGTAAAATACCCTTTATATAAATAGAAACCTATTATATTTTCAAGTTATCTTGAAAATGAACTTAAGTTAATTTCTAGTAAGCATATATGTCCAATAATTAAAAATTTGTTAGTTAAATCGGTTCATCAAACTTCAGGCAGTCTGGTGGCTTTCAGATAAGTTTTGCTTTTAAATAGAGCATTTTTTGGTATTGTTATAATTGACGTATTGAATATACTTACATTATTAGATGCAGATTTTTCAGCTTTAGGCTTGATTAATCTTTTTAGCGTGTTTCCAGAAGGCTTGAATATACTACTTTTAAGTAAAGGCAGCTTAGTGGTAGGAATATGTTTGTGTAAGTAAACACTAGACATCATTCTAATTTTTTCTTTTGATTTATCTAATGATTGTATTGAGATATTCTTTTTAAGCTTAGTCACTGGAGTCGTACTTTCATTAGAACGAGGGAATCTATAGTTTTTATTTACCATAGAACAGTTAAAACGATATTCGATTTCTCTTCGTATATCACTGCCTATATCTGAGTTTCTATCGATTTCATGAAGGAATGTATTTCTTGCAGAGTCTTCAACTATTGCCATTAAATAATAATCAATTGGATTATATTCATATATTTTAAGGCAGAAGATGAATTGAATAGATTGTTATATGCTTTATTTATAAAATATAATTTTTATGAAGTATGGCTGATAAGAAAAGCTCTAATGGGATAAATGTTTTTTTTTGGTTTTTGAGAAAAGAAATCGCTTAAGTGATTATTTTGAAAGTTTATAAAGGATTAATTATGAAGTATTTAGGAGTTTTTATGGTTTTTATAGTAAATATAAAGAGTTTATGGTATATTTATAGTTTTTTTTGAGCTTTATTTTTAATTACAACTTTTTATGTATTTGGAAAAAGTTTTTATAAAATTCAGGCTTCAATAAAGGTATTCTTAATATCTTATTATCTTTAGCAATACTGGTATTTGATAATAATTAGTATTTTTTATATGTTTTACATTCAGTTATTACAGCAAAATAGAATTAAAGTCGCTTTTTAGTTATATAAATAAAATGCTATCATATTATTTTAGGATTATTTAAGTATTAGTCTCTTTATTATATTGCAGCTACGAAAAATAGCGTTTTTAGGGATTAAAAATACTTCTGAATCAAGTTTTATTTGTGTATTTGGAGACATAATCTTCTTTATCAAATATTTGGACGAATAATTATTAATCAAAGCGGGAAGTCTTTTAGGGACATGCTTTCCTTTAAATTGTAAAGAAGGATCTTTTGCTTTGGTTATTAAAGAACTCTCTAGGTGAAGAGATTTTTGGCTTTGGCTAAATTTTAGTGATTTCTGTTCACGAAGATTTCTTCTAGGAAAGTTGTATGTGTGGTTCATTTTCGACATGTTAAATTTATGTTCAATTTCTCTTCTCATGCTGCTGTTAATATCAGAATTCCTATCAATTTCTTTTAGAAAGCTGTTTTCTGGACTTAAATTTGTTTCTTCCATTATGATAATAAATATTCTTATTTATTAGAATTATTTGTATAAATGTATACTGAAATAGGTAAATTACTAAAACGACGGAATAATTCTTTAATTAATGAATACTGAATGTTGATGAGATTAGAATTTTTTATTTAAGAAATATATGCTAGATTTGCCTAACAAATATATTTGTGATTTTATTTTTGAGATTTTTTATCATCTAACTTTTCAATTTTAACTTTATAAATATGTAATTTTAAGTATTACTCCTTACTGTTTTTTTTAGCGAATGATACGATATTTTTTATATTCATTTAGAGATTTAGAGAATCTAAAATTTAATTTATAGAAGCAAGACTACTCTTATAAAGATTTTTTAAATACTAGACAAGATTTATATTAGGATTATTTAAGCTTTTACTTGCATTTTAACCTTCGGGATTATTAAATTTTGANTTTAAATACTAGACAAGATTTATATTAGGATTATTTAAGCTTTTACTTGCATTTTAACCTTCGGGATTATTAAATTTTGATATTTTTTATTTTCTATAAGGATGCCTATAAAAAAAATTCACTGATTCAAGTTCTTTTTTAAAGGATAATGCTGTATATAAGACCTAGTTAAATTTTATATTCATCATTAAAAATATATATATATATATTTGTATGAGCTTCGAGCAGGGGTTGAGAAAATTGCTTTTTTCTTGGAATCTGAAACTAAAAAAATTATCTCGCATATTGTTTTCTAAGACCTAAAAATGAAATTTTTAAGTGTATTTAGTGATATCATCATTTGTTATAAGCAAAGCATTATAAAACCTCTTTAGGAATAATATCTGTAGTCATTATCTATAATTATAATAGGAAATAATCAAAGCAAGTATTCATAGTGAATTCATATCTTATAAAGAGATATACACTAAAATTTTATATCTCAAAAAAAAATCAGGGTTATAAAAACCTTCAAAGCATTTTCTCAGACATATAAAAAGCATTAATATCCATTCTGTGTAAAAATAATATAAAAAACCATCTCTTTTTATATCCTAAAAAAAAAATTCTCTCTTATAACCAAACTAATCTAACTCAAAACAGTATCATATCAATAAAGATAATTATGCATAAAAAGCATAAAATTACTATTAACTAGACTTGCTTAAAACCTCAACAAACTCATCAATCAATACAGGCCATGCACTATTAGGATCATATCCTTGTAGTCCTTCCTTCTGAACAATTTCTAAAAAGTCTAAAAGCATTTCCCAAGTATCCTTACTCACATCATGTCTTTTCCCTCTGGATTCTAAAAAACTAATCCACCTTTCAACCATAGGGAACTTTTCTCCAAGTAATAACCTCCATAAAGCAATAGCCACATCAATATTCAAATTCCTACATCCAACTTCTCTAGAAAAGCCAAATACATAATTATAAATCCCTTTAAATTGTCTTGCATCAGACAAAACTCTTCTCATATCCGAAAGTTTATTTTTAAGTTTTTGTATCGAATCACACCCAAGAGTTTTAAGCCCTTGTGCAAATTCTTCTTTTTTAAAAACACCCATAACTTCAGCTTTACAATAATAAGCAAAAACCAATATTACAGGATCTAAAGGGTCAATTTCTAAGTCTTTACAAAAGTTTTGAATACCTTCAGCTTCGATATCAATTGAATTTGAGCTTTTATACTTGTTATAAAGGCTTTCTAATAAGTCTGTTTTTATTGAAGGCTGTGGACTTGGGGCACTTGGTGGAGCTTCTTGTGAAAAAAAGTATTCAATTGCCCCTTCTAAATTCCAGTTTGTATGGGCTAAACATTGTTTTGCTTCTTTATCATTTAAGCCTGTAATTTCACGGAACTGTGAAAGTTTTTCTCTTTGTTTAGCATTTAGAGACTAATTATGTATTACCATTTATTTATTAGGTTTTATTTCTACGTTTAAAGTTTAGTTTTTCTTTCCCATTTCCCCAGGTAGTTTTTTACCCATGACAATTTACTTTCTTGTGCAGTTTTTATTAGACTGTCTTTGTAGAGATTTTCTATTTTTGATGAAACTTTTAGAAACTCTTTTAAGGGTTCAAGATCTTGACTTATGGCTCTTGATAAAGTTTTAGGTTTTGTTGAAGGCTTATTTTTGGCTTGAGGGAGTTTTGGAAGATTGTTGATGGTATTTTCTGAAGAGAAGTATAAAATTTCGCCGGTACTTGGGGAATGTTTACTTGACATATAATGTTTTTGATATGTTTTTAGTTTTATCGGGGAGTTTAAATAACTTGTATGCTTTTTAGAAGATTTTGTTATCAGTGGGGTTGATCCAGTTTGAGTTTTGAAAGTTCCCCACAGTTTGGGTTTTTTATTAACCCTCGGTTTGTTTTGGGTATTTTCAGTGAGGAAGTCGATGTTTGTCCTGTGCTGTAGACCTTTTTTTATATTCTCCGGGTCTTTAGGGTCATTTTTTATAAGTTCCTCCCAGTTGCTCGTCACAATTCCTTTTAAAAACTTCTTATCATGCATGTAATACATTGGGTCTTCACTTAATAACACTAACTCATCTTCACTTAAATTTTTCATTAACGCTGTTCTAGGGCTTATATTTGGACTATCATGTATTTCACTTTCTGATGACAAATTCAACTTACTTAAAGGTTTCAAGCCTTTTGATTCTAGGATTTCATTCACTTCATAAAACCTTTTTTTGTTTTCAGTCCATTTCGCATAAGATTCTTTTTGTTTATGCTTTGTACAGGAATTTGGCATACTAGACATGATTTTAGCTACTTTAGAACGAAGAGTTCTTATTATGCGTTTTTGGTTCATATCATAGGAACTTTTTTTTTTGGCCATAGGTTTGGGTCTTTAACTTTGGATGTTGTGGATTTTAAGTCTTCAGGCTTTTTGAGTTTGTTTGGAACACATTGACTTGAGTCTAATGTGAAAGTTTCTATATCAGCCAGTAGTTTGATTAGTTGCTCATTCATTTTTTACTATAAGAATTTTTGTGTAAATAAGTTAGGGATTTTAGAGGAGTATACTTTGATAAGGTATAGGATTGTTTTTGGGGATTTTTGAGGATTTTGAGGATTTTATTATTGAGTTAAGGGAATTAAGACTTGATTATACTGAGTTTATAATAATATTTGTGTACTTAAATGGATTTTTTTTTTGAGTCTGAGAATTTACCCAGTTTTTTTTTTTGGATAAAGATAGGAAATTTTATAAAATTTTTTTTAGAAGATGATAATAGAAAATTTAATAGCGATGAAGTGAGAAATTTATTGTGAGTTTTTCTTGGATAACAAAACAAAGTCCAAAAATATGAAATTTTATATAGAGTATTTATATAATATATCCTAACCTCATTTAAATCTTCAAAATAACTTTATCCTTTTACCAATATTTAATAAACTAATCATCATCATAGTTTCCGAAAATTTCATATTTTATGCAATTATCATATTAATTAAAATTTTCATAGCTACTTATTAAGCTATGACAGCATTTTCTTCCTCATTCACAAACTTGAAGTAAACATTCGAATTGCAAGCCACAAGTTCGAATTTTCTATAAAGAAAAGCATTTTTATATTTCCTCATACCTTCAGTTCTCAAAGACAATTGCTCTTTCATATAAAGTACTCTATTAAAAAAGTCTGCAGAAGTTGATATAAATAAAAGAATTTCTTGATTTAAATCATACCCAAGAAACCTACTAGCCAAAACAAGTGCACAACCAGTTTCTAAAGATGGCAAATACTGCAAATTATAATACAATTGGAAAACAATCAACAAATTTTCTGCAGCTTTTTTAACGCATTCTGGTACTCCATATATTCCACAAATCAATACTAAAAAGTCTACAGAAACTGGCATATCAATACTAAAGTTTAAGGTTATTAGGATTTTTTGCTCCATTTCAATTATGTCTTTAGCTGTAATTTTATTATGCCCAATACCTTTTTCAAATACTTTAATGTTATATCTTATTACATCTTCTAGTTTATGGGCTATAAACATACACGTAATACCTAATAATAAAATATCAGTACTTTCAAGAATTGTTTTACTAAGTTGTAAGTATTTGTCCATAATTTTAACTGAAAGGAAAAAAGTTTTTATATTCATTTCGAATTTGGTTATAACTTCAATCATCCAATCGATCATTTTGGCTCTTAGGGATTCATCTATTCTATGGTTTATTAAAGCGTCTTTCACAATCGACCCTTTTTCTCTTGATTTCAAATGACTTATTACCTGATCTAAAAACATTAGCTGCGATAGATTCGAGTCCATTTTAAAGGTTTATATTATAATGGAGAAATATGTGTTATTATGGACTTAAAATAATATTGGATCTTTTGAAGATACTTGGAGAGTATGTATAGAAAATATGGAATAGAAGTTCTAAAGAATAAAATACTAGGGTTAAAAGTGTTAAAGATAGAATATACCTTTGGGAGTGATTTTTTACAAGATAAAGCATTAGTTTATATTTGGTAAAGGGAGGATGTAATTGTATTAGAGTTTAAAGATCCAAAAACTATAGAAAAGCTGTGAATATTTAGTATCTGAAGCATAAAACTAGAGAGATTGTATTAATCTAATTACAAATAACATTTTTTTGTTTATTACTTGACTGTTAGTGTGCAGGTTACTAGAAATTTAAGTGTTTCATATTTTTAAGTAAAAGAAATATAAAATTCATTTCCTAATGATTTTCACAACCCAACCTAACCTTATCATAAATTTACTTTATTTTTATACATGATTTGTCTATAAATTTTATTTGAAAACTAATCTTCCTTTAGATTCATAATAGGTACTAGAGAATAATATATATAAGTATGCTGATATCAATTTCCAAATATCCCTAGCTTTTTATGACAAATTTTAGGCTTTTGGTAAAAAGTTACCTCAGAAATGGTAAAGGTATATAATTTTTATTACCTTAGGAAAATGAATCATATGAAGTATTTCAGATACCTTAAATATATGAAATTTTTACTACCAAAAATCACTTTACAGAATTTCTATAAGAGTACTCTATTGACTGTTAAAACAAAAAATTCTTTTTTAATAAACATTTTATTATTTGAAATTCTTATTTCCTGCTTGTAAACTTTTCATCAACTGTATAATTAAATCTGAATCTTTATAGCATTTTGATAAGTTTTCAATCCAACTTCTCAGTTAAGTTTTCTTTGCTTTTTTATATATTTTTTTTACTTTAAAAATACTTTTGAAAGTTGTGTAAAAGATTTCTTTAATTTTTATTGTCATTTTCTATATGAAGTTTTTCTGTATTGAATGCAAATTATTTGTTTATTGATTTTTTTTTATGAGACTAATGATAATATAGGAACTTAGATTTTGGTGTTTCTAACTATCAGGAAAGGGTTTTCAATTTGGTATTAGAATAAATGAATTATTAATTTATAGTTGATACAAAATTCGGAATTATACATATATCAAAATTATACATTTATCTAAAAAAATGTTCTACAAGCTAAGACATATACAATAAGAAACCATATTATATTTTGCCATTTAGAGTTAATTTTCTATATATTATAAAGACTCTATATAATCCTAACTAGTAATATTATTTATAATGCTAGTGCTCTGAAGATAATGAGGATATGAGCTCCCGAACTCATATCCTCATTATCTTCAGAGCATAAGTTCCCCCCAACTGCCACTATATCCAACACCAAACAACATTATCAACATCATCAACACCACCAACTTCACCTCAACCACAAAAAAGAAAAACAGAACCAAAAAGAGAGTATGTGATGGCGGTAATATATATATTTGCAACAACTAAAAAGCAACCGAGAGCAGCTTGTTTTTAATAATAATCGAATCAATACAAAAGCGACATTCGCCGGTTTTATTTGAGTAGATCAATATCTGGGAAAGAAACAAGGGCAAGCTCTCGGTTGTTTTCTTTCTCTCTCCGAATTTTCAAAAAATTGAGATTCTAAGAGAAAGTACCGCCTTATATGGTCACATCTTATTTCCTGAGAGCGTTAAAATATCAGCAATGCTCCCAGGTACTTGTCGTTTATGTTAACGACAAGTTATAGGTTGTAAAAACAGTGTATTTTGTTTTTTTTTCTTTCAAAGGTTTCTTTTTGGGTGTTTGAGTGGATTTTTTTTCTTGCAAGCCTTCAATTTCAGTGTTTTTTTTGAGTTTTTTTTTTTTTTTTTCGGTTAACATCAGTCTTGTCACAGTTTTCATCGTTTTTTTTGCCAATTTTTCATACTCAACCAAGTTATTAATTCTAATTTTCCCACTACACTTTCCGAACATCAGGTTTTCAGGGTTTATAATAAGAGATTTTTTCTGCACATATAAGCTTATATCAGGCATTTATTCGAAATTTTTAGCAATATCGTCTTAAGACTTATCCATTTTATAATTTTTCCGAATTATTTACTAGGATATGTATTTCTGAAAAGATAGGATGTTTTTTTTTCAAATTTAATAATGCATGAATTAACATGGAATTTAAGTATTCAGATGATATTAAGGAAAATTTTATTAAGCGACGAGTAGGTTTACAAATTATGAGTTTATGGTTGGGGGAACTTTTGGAAAATATATTAGAAGATTTGGCGTAGTGCATAGAAATTTATGTGAGGAATGAAGTTTCTGTGAAGGATAATGGAAAAGGTATTTCTTTTTAAGTCGTTAGTGGTTTTGTTTTAGGTGAAATAGTAGGAATTGTTAATGATTTGAAGGTTTTAAGAGGTTTTCGATATGCTCAATGATTAAAAAAGTGAATTCAAGGTTATGCTATAGTTTTTTAGCTATATTTTCATATCTTACTAAGCCTTGGACTGTTTTAATACTAAAAAAAATATAGTAATGTCTCTAATAAGGTTAAAAATATCGATAAATGCGACTTGGTAAATATGATAACTATGATTGAAGTTTTTATACTACTATATCCTAATTACACTGTAAAAATATTCTATAAAAGCAAGCATATCGTCATATATCCTAATGATAAATCAGTTAAAATTAGAATCGACGATATTATTAATTTCGCATCGTCATAGTTTTTACAGTTTATATGGGCAACTTTAACTATTTCAGGGTATTTTAGTATTCCTTCTGAGTTTTATTTTATTAAAAGTACAAGTTTTTTTTATTATAAGGAAGATATATACTGATAAAATAAAAGAAGCACATCCACTGTAAAACATGCAAATCCTAAGCCAAGTCGACAACAAATTTATTATCAGCCTTATAAAACCTCATTAAAAGATATCATGACAATATTTGATCAGCATTTTACATACAAAATAAAAAATTTAGAGAAATTTAAAGAGGCCTAGATCAAAACTTAAGCTCACAAATGTATGATTCTATCAAAATTAACCAATTACACCTATAAAATTATGCAAAAAAAAAATCAATTCCTTTAAAATCATAACTTTTTCGTTAAAAAAAAGGAAAAAAGCTCTTTTTTTATCAAATTTTCTTGTTTACACAGCTGAATTTTACCTTTGAGAATTTATATCTCCAGTTTATAATAACTCTAAAATCTTAGTGTAGAATATTAATGCAGTAAAAAGCCTATAGTTTATAACACAATAGTAAAATTTTATGACATTTAAAGCCTGGAGCAAGAAATATATACAAAGAGTTTGAAAATATCAGTTTTTCCAAAAACACTTTCATAAAAAGTTAACTTTTTATGCACAATCAATAAATCCGCTCAATTTTTCTTTATCAAATCCTCAATTCTGTCTGTTTAAAAATAAGTAGAAATAGTTAAACATATAAATGGCTGTCAAATTTGGAAAATGGGATATTCATGAGTATGAGATTTTCTGGAAAGGGGTTCTTTCATATGCTATGGTAAATACCAAACCTATTGTCAAAAACCATCTCCTCGTATGCCCATTTAGGGTCGTCCAAAGTTTTTGCGACTTAAATAAAGACGAGCTTTCTGAGTTAACTTTTGCTGTATCAAGAATTACTAGATCTCTAGGCCCATGCTCTGTTGCTATACAAGACGGTCGTGAAGCTGGGCAGACTGTCCCTCATGTGCACTTTCATATAATCCCCAGACCTGAAACTGGTATAGTTGAAGTAGACTCAAACGCAAAGCAACGTACAGCCGAAGAAATGTCCGAAGAATCTTCTCATTTAAAATCTTTTATTAACTTCTCATAACCAAATCTTCATATATCCCAATATCTAATCCTAATTAAAAATCCTCATCTTTTCAGGGGACATTTCAAATTTCTAAAGGAAAATCTTTCCCTAATCCTCAGAAACTACTTGAATTATGGTAAACTATGGCTAAAAATAATGGATTCGGACTCAAGTGAAAAGCCAGAGTCGCCAGCTCAATGGGCCGCACCAATAGACGTTGAGCTAGAATTGACAATCAACAATGAGACCGAGACAGAACTCATCGTAAATGTCTCTGACCCGAATTTAGTATACAATTCTCACTCAGAAATAATTCTTACTCCAATCATCAACTATTGTAAGTCTATTGGCTATCCTTTAGAAAATGCTACTATTTGGTATTATTCTCCAACTGCAAGACTTAAAGTATACTGTGGTAATGACCCATTGCCATATTCAATATCAATCCCAACTTTTGAAATGACAAACAATGTTCTTGCCCTTAAGTGCCGAGGAGCTATAAGAAATGAATTCGGGACCGTCGTCACTTTAGGAAGTCCATCAACTGGGAAAATCAAACAAGAAGAAGAAGCTATAACAAGCCATAAGTCATCAAGAAGGACTAAAGAACGTAAAATCGGATATATAATTGAAAAAGTTAGCAAATGGAGAAAACTTTATAATGGAGTTCAAACTGCTAAAGGGGAAATGATAAAAGTTACATTAGAAGAAGCGGCTAATAAAATTGGGATTTCGAAAAAAAGTTTAGATGATTATTTGCTACAATTGAGGTTTGGAAGGAAGTTTGGGTTTAATTTCCAAGAACATAAGGATGATAAAGTTGGAGTTCTTAGAGCATATGTAAAGAAATTCAAATCTTTACATCAGTATGTTAAGAAAATTGAGAATGAAGAGCAAATTCCTACTGATGTTTATCAGAAACTACAGGAACCTGGGACTCCTGCTTGTAAGCATAATAGATGTTGTGCTCCTGACTTCTCGTTGCCTTATAAACAGTGTGAAAGTCAATCATTATCTTTCCCGAGAAACCAGTATAGTTAAACTTTTAACTTTATGATTTTTTTATAAGATGCAAAAGATTTATTATTGATGAATATGATTTTTATCGAAGATTTTATGAGGGAAATGCTGGATTTTGAAGATTTTTAAAGCTTTTAAGGTAAAATAAGTGGCTAAGTGAGGAAATTGGTTTGTGAAAAGAAGGGAAAATGGTAAATGGTTGCTTTTGTTTGGGGTGAAGGAGTGAAGATATAAAGTAGGGTAAGAGAATATGAAATTTAATATGATAGGATATTTTAGATTTTATATCAATAATTATTGGAGGATGTTCTTTAGTAGTTGTTAATGATATTTATGCTATATAAAATTAATTTTTGTTAAGAGTTTATATGTAAGTTATAAGCTTAATGATATCTATATTAGATTACTCTGTTAATATAAGTATCTAAAATACTATCAGCAATCCTTCATAAGTTTATTTCAAAAAATTATATATAAGAACAGCATTTTGTCACAAAAAATGCATTTCATATAAATCTTTTACTTATACACCCAAAACATATACAAAATCACACAAATCATTACCTTCGTACATAAACTCACTATAAATCGATAAAATTTCTACTAAAACATAAAAAAAACTAATTTTTAAATCCTACAAAGCCCTTTGTCAAATCTCAATACCCCACCAGCACTCATTAATATCAACCCATCCAACAACCATCAATAATAAAAGCATTAACTAAGCCAAGTAAACTTAAACAAAAAAACAAATTCCTATATAATTTCTAAATTATTTACATAATATGGCGCTTAATCCATATGTGATATTTAAATTCAAATGGCAGACTGCGAAAGCCTTGAGAGCTTTACAGATTATGAGTTCACTGATAATGCATTGCCTTTACTAAGCTATAATCAAAACACGAAGAAATACGAGCTAGCTATAGAAGCACTAGCAATGCTAAAAACTTTAAAAGGTAAAATAAGTGTGATAACAGTGGCAGGTCTCTATAGAACAGGCAAATCCTACCTGCTTAACCAAGTGCTTCTTGGTCGGAAAAATGGTTTTGGAGTAGGTCCATCCATAAACCCCTGCACAAAAGGCATGTGGATCTGGGGACGTCCACTTTTAGGACGTACCTCATCTGGGGAGCCATGTAGTATCCTTCTTATAGACACTGAAGGTATAGGTGCTTTAGATGAAGATTCAACTCATGATTCTAGAGTATTTTCCTTAGCCGTATTATTCTCCTCATGTTTCATTTACAACTCAGTTGGATCAATTGATGAATCAGCCCTTCAATCAATGTCTTTGGTCTTAAATTTAGCAAAGCATATAACAGCAAAAAGTGAAAATTCAACCTCAGAAGACCTTTCTCAGTATTTCCCAAGCTTTCTTTGGGTTGTCCGGGATTTTTCTTTACAACTTGTTGATGAAAATGGAAAAATCTTAACATCAAAAGAGTATTTGGAAAAAGCTTTATTGCCGCAAAAAGGGAATTCTGAAGTTTGTGAGGAAAAAAACAGAATTAGGACTATGATAAAAACGTTTTTTAAGTCGAGGGAATGCTTTACATTGGTTAGGCCAACAACTGATGAGATGGAACTGCAACATTTAGATCAGAAAGATATAGAAACACTTAGGCCAGAGTTTATTGCTCAGACTAGGGAATTGAGGAGTTTGGTTATGACAGGGATTAAATTAAAGGAAATTAATGGGAAAGCTTTGGATGGAGGGATGTTTAGCGATTTGATACGTAGTTATGTTGATGCTATTAATAGTGGAGCAGCTCCTTGTATAGAAAGTACATGGAGTTATTTATGCAAAAATCAATTAGCGAAACTTTTACAAGAATGTGAAGACCAATACGAACATGATATTTCCGAAAGTATAGGGAATAATTTTCCAGTACCTTCAAGTGTGTTAAAAGAGTATCACAAACAAGCTAAAAATCTAGCTGTAACCAACTTTAAATCAAAAGCTATTGGAGATGGTATAGATGAAATTTTAACAAAATTAAAAGAGAAAATGAAAGAAAAATATGAAACAATATTCCTAAATAATCAAGATGAATGTAAAGTTTTATGCACTCGTTTTCTTATAGACAATTATTCGCTTATTGCGTCAAAACTTAAGAAAAACCAGCTGAAGTCATTTCAAGAATTTGAAAAAGAGCTGAAAATTCTTAAAGAATATGCTAAAGGACACTGTCCTGTTATGGATACTGAAATACTTTATGAGTTTCTTGTGGAGTCCATATCGAGTGGAGGGGATTTTTTCATTAAAAACCTCATGAATGAGTTGAATTTGCAGAAAGATTTAGTCAAAGATACAGTTACAAGAATAGAAAATGACTTTAAAGAAACAAAAGATGGGCTTGTTAAAGAAAGAGATGAACTCAGACTTAAACTATCAGCATCAGAAAATGAAAAAATCGAACTTTCTCTTAGGGAAAAAAGTGCAACTGAAAAACTTGAAGAACTTAAATCCGATAAAGAAAACATAGAAAAGGACTCTAGGAACATAATAAAAACACTAAAACTTGAGCATAATGAAAAACTTGAAGAATCAATGAAAAAATGTTGGGAATATGAAGAAAAAATCAAAGAACTCGAAAGGAAAATTTTCCAAGCCCAAAGCGATTCCAACCAAGAATTTGCATTACTCCAACAAAAAGCAGTTTATCTTGAAAAAGCTTTAGCAGACTATGAATCAAGGGAACAAAAAGCTGTAAGTGAGTTGAAATCATATAAACTCGACCATAACAATATCATCAAAGAACTTTGCTCAAAACAAGAAGAACAACTAGCCAATTATCAAAACCGTCTAATTCAAGAGTCAGAAAAAACAAACGAGCTCGAAAAGTTTTTATGCGAAAAAGAAGTTGAATTCGAACAACTAAAAATCAAATACGAAGAAACTGAAACTAGACTAGAAAATACTTTAAATGAATTCAAAGACTCAGAAGAGTTCAATAAAACACGCTTAGAACAAAGGGAAAAATTCTTCAAACAAGAATGGGAAAAGTCTATAGAAAAATATGAAAATGACCTTCAGCATATGAAAAACTCTTTAGCCCAAGCTGAAACTAAACTAAAAGATTATGATAATAATAAACTACAAATTACTGCTGTTTCATCTAAAGAAACAGCAATTCTCGAACAGAAAATTGAATTCCTTAATCAAGAATTAAAAGACACAAAACATTCGTTAGAAGAAGAAAAAAAGCATCAACAAAATCTCTTAGCTTCAATGAGCACTATGAATATTGAATCTTCAAAAGATGATATCACTGAAGAAATAAGAAAACTTCAAGAAAGACATGAAGAAGAGCTTAAAACTCGTGAAGACTCTTTTACAATAATAAAAAGTGAATTACAAAAAGAAATTGTTTATTACAAAGAACTTGTTGAAGAACTAGAAATACAAAACAAAGTTAGTCAAAGCCATAAAACTGAAAAAGAACAAGAATTATCTGATGAAGTTGATTTACTTAAAGGAGAAAAACTAAGACTCTTAGAAAAAATCAAAGGTCTAAACTTAGAATATTCGAAATTTGTAGAAGAAACTGAAAACAAAGCAAAGGCAAAAGCTAAAGAACTTGAAGAACGAGCTGAGCATTTAATAAGTTATTACACAAGAGAGAATTCTGAAATCAAAACAAAACACGAAGAAGTTATCGTCCAATTAAAGAAATACTGTGAAGAAGATAAAGCTAGAAATGAAGCTAGGGTTAAAGAAGAACGTGATAGGGCTGAGAAAAAGTATCAATTGATGTGTGAGGAATATGAAAGAAAAATCCAAGAAGAACAAGATCATTATGAAAGTGAAATGTCAAGTCTTCAACAAGAACTAAGAGAATTACATGAGAGGTCCACACAAGAAATACAACATTTAAGACATAAATCTGATTTTGATAGTCAAAAAATCGAAACTTTAGAAAAGTATTTAAGTTCAACTAAAGATCAGATTTCTAGTATACAAGCTGCACAAGCACAAGCTCTTGATACTCATTTACAAGCTTTTAATTGTGAAAGGAATAACTTGCTTGATAAAATAGAAAAACTCGCATCTGATAATGCGAGTAAAGAAAGGACTAATGCGAATTTAGCTTTTAGACTTGAACAGGTACAAGCTAAATCAAATACAAAAGAAAAAGAACTTGATGAGATAAAAGAACAATACAATAAAGAACGTGGATTACTTATTGAAAGATTAGAGACTGCAAAACAAGCTAATAACAAACTAGCAGATGAAATTAGTCAGAAAAAAAGTGACTTTAAACGAGAAATTGCTTTGGCTAACCAACATATCGAGTTCCAGTGCAAGAAAATTGCTGATCTCGAAAAATCCTTACAAGAAAACTCATCAAAGTACTCAGATTCTTTTAAAATATGGAGAAATGAGTCAGGTATTGAATTCAATGAAACTATAGAAAAACTCAGTAGCGATAAAGAACAAGCAGAAAAAAAACTTGAAGATAACAAAAAGAAACTTAAAGACCTTGAAATCAAATATTCAAAACAAGCCGCCATGATGGAAAAAGAAAAAACCCTTTTGACAGAAAAAGTGACTATATTAGAAAGTAAAAAATCAGATACCGAAAAACGATTACAAGAAGAAATAAATGATTTAAAGAGCCAAATCATGTGTAGTAAAGACTTTGATAGCTTAGGTCGATCAGTGTATTTGGTAGAAAATGAGAAACTTAAAGAAAAAAATAACGAACTGGAAAAAGCTTATGCAGAAACGAGTAGTTTTTATGAGCGGGATAAAATTTTATGGGAAAATAAGTTTACTTTTCTTATACAACAACGAGATCAGGCAAGGAATGATTTGGTTGATTCACAACAGAAATTTGATTTAGCTTTAGAACGTTTACAGAAACGAGGGAATTTAGATAGAGATAAAGTTGGTAATGCAACAGCAAATCTCATATCTTCAGTTGAAGCAAGATATTCTGCACAAATTAAAGAAATACATGAAAAATATACAAGCACAATATCAGAACTTAGTCAGAAAAACAAAGCTTTAGAAAGGGAACTTAGGAGTATAAAAGAAGATTATGAAATGGAAAAAAGGACGAGGAATAGCGATTCTGGGTCACATGGGAAAAAAATGCAGGACCTTTTGAACAATGAAAAAAAACTCATTCGTGAAATTGAGGAATGCAAAGCTTCAAAAGATCAGAAAATCAAAGAAATCATGGAGATTTTCAGGACGGAAAAAGATAATTTCAAAGGGAAAATGCATGAGTACGAGCAGAAAATTAAGGAACTTGAGCATAATAAAAGCCAGTTGTTTTTAGAACATGAAAAAGAGCGGGCGAAATGGGCTTTAGAAAGAGATTATTTGATATCGCAGAAAAATGAATCTCAAGATATTGTTGATAATTTAGAAAAGAAAAAAGAAGCTTTAATGAAAGAAAATGAGAAACTTAAAGCTAATAGAGGAAGGATGTCTAGTTCAAGAATTGATAGTGCATCTTCTGTTAACAAATCTTATATGACAGGGATTTATGCTAATAATGTGTCTTTTGAAGAAGTCACAAAAGAGATTAAAACAAATACTTGTACTTCTCCTGGGAATACAACTAATGATTTTTCACTTATTCCGCTTAGGTTCAAAAACCATGAAGGACCAAAAGCTTTTGCAGGATATCATGGGGAGCTGACAAGAAAACCTCGGCGAATCCATGATGAAAACTCACGATCTTAATAATATAATTTATAATCTCGTAAAAAAGGTTTTTTTTAAGTATTTACAAATTTTTGGAACTCTTTGAAAAAATTGTTTTCGACCTCCAAACGTAAAGATGGGACTGACCAAGGCCTTTCACAATCAGAACTATTTTTTATTAAATCGAGTTTATTTTTGTTTTCAGGTTTCTCATTTTTTTTAATCATTTTCTGTGTCCAATATTCAGAAAACTCATCATAATTGATTTTCTTATTCGGACTTCCTGAGTATTTTCTATATTTTTCTATTGCGTTTATAACTTGAATCCCTTCTTCTTGTGAGACTCCTGGTTTTGGGCATTTTATTCCAGCCATGATAAGGTTTCTTTTAAGACTTGTGATTTTATAAGCTGGGGAATAGTTAGGTTCATTCCAATCTTCAATAGAAAATTTTTTATGAATGTTTATAAGAATCCATCTGATCATAGATTTAACAAATATAATTTGGAATTGGTCTTTGTCTATAAACTGTAAATCGCTATTGATAATATCTTTAATAAGTTTTCTACCTTCATGAGAATCTCCGACTATGTTTTTATATGCTAAAAACTCAGCTGTTATATTTACTGTAACTTGGTTTCTAGAATGTTTGTCTATAATATTCCACCAATTATTTAATACAGATAAATGCTCACCAACTGAAATTATTGAAGTGTCGATTCTGATCCCTTCACTTTTACTTAACCTTTCAGCCCTTACTTCATCGTTTAAGCATTTAAGTATCAGATTCGTCTTATGGTCACCTTTACATAAACTGTTTATATCTTCGTATTTCAGTTTAAAATCCATGTAATCTTTTTTTAATATAACTTGTAATGCATCTTTTACTCTTTGTGGATTCAAAGCCAAACCTATTTCTAATAAAAACTTCACCAATATCTCCACAGGAATATCTCCGCGACCATCCGGGTCTAACATTTCAAATATCATTTTCCCAGTATTTTTACCTTTATACTCATCAACATTCCCACGTTTTTTCATCCATGCCTGATTTTCAGCTCTAACCGTTTTCTCCATAGCTTCTGAGTGTTTTTGAACAACTTTTTCGTTATCTGCATTTTTTTTATACTTCATAGCCTGGGGTTGAGCATTACAATCAAGAACTTTTTGAACAAGTCTATGAAAAAGGTTATTTGATTCACAAAAAGAGTCATCAGTTTTTTTTTCATCATCTCTTAAGTTTTTCCTCATGCTTCTCATAATAAAATGATTGTTTTTCATTCTGTTTTTAAGTTACAGTAGTTCATTTCTGATTTTTTCTTGCATTTTGACTGTTTTTTGTATACCAACTTCAATTTCAGGTGGGTCTCTGCGGCATGAGATTCTGCTTTTTACAGGCTTTTTTATGTTTATTGAACGGGCTTTTTGGCGTTTTTTCGAAGATTCATCTGTTATGGTAGTTAACCTTGAACGTATACAATTTTCTATATCTTTGCGTTCTGATATGTATTTATAACCTTCAGGACGGGCTTCAAGGGTCATTTTTTCTGCAACTAGTTTATGAAATTCTGAACTTCCCATTGTTTTACGTCTTGGAGAACTGCATGTTGACTTAGAATATTCATAACCTTGGGATTGGGTCGTTATTCTTGGGGATTCATTAAAGATACTGACTCCTATTAAAAAATTAGGTAGGGAACCGAATTTACTCATTTATATAATTGTTTTTGATTAAAGGTAGGATAGTGATTATGAAAATGGAAGAGTAATAGAGAGTAACAATATTTTTGGTGTAATAAGGATTTTGGATTAAGGATTTGGGCTTGTGCTAAAATAATAGAGAGTAACAATATTTTTGGTGTAATAAGGATTTTGGATTAAGGATTTGGGCTTGTGCTAAAAGTTTTTTAGGTTGGAATAATAAGATTGTGAAGAGAAAGTTGATGGATGATTAAGTTTTTATGATTTTTTTTTTTAATATTTGATAATATGATATGTTTATGTCAAATTATTTTAATGGAACTGTTGTGTATATTTTAATTTATGTTGATTTAATATATAAACCTTTTGAACATTATCTTTATATTTTGTATTCAATATTAAATTTTAAAATAAAAATGATAGTATAAAAATATATTCATCAAGTCAGCACGCAAAACAGTTTTAAAATTGAAATTCGCATCTTAAAACATCTACAAGCCACAAACCAAAACTTGAACAAAATTCATTAACTTACCAGTTCAAAAAGTCATCCGCCATCCACAAAAATTTATAACAAATCCTATCATAAAATCCATGACCCTTAACAAAATAAAAATCCTTTCTACCATTTTTATACTCTAACATCATAATAACAAACACAAAAAACTAGGTTAAACTAAACTAAAATCCCAATATCTTTCACACTTTCAATATAATTATTATTTATCCATTACAATAATAGTCAGAATATTATTCTTAAAGCATAATATAAATAATGGACAACTCTGACGTAGCTAATCTCCTAACATTTGGTAAAACACAAAAGCTTCTTTTTGTCTTATGTGGAGGTGGTTGGTCTATAGCCATGGGTATCGTCGCAACAATCTCAATTTTAATAAATGAACTTCATCAAGAATGGGATCTAAGTTACTCTATACTAAGCCTACTGCCAATCTTCAATATGATTGGTATTTTCATAGGGTCTAACTTTTGGGGAATCCTTTCAGACAAATACGGTCGAATGATAGCATTTAAACGAGGACTTTTAATTTGTTGTATTGCCACAACAATAAGCATATTTTCTATCAATTTCTATATGCTCGCTGTATTATTTTTATTCATAGGTTTTGGCTTAGCAGCAAGTTTATCAGTAGATGGGGCTGTGTTCTTAGAATATTCACCTCCTGATAAAGCCCATCTTTTAACAGGAATGAGTATTGTTTGTGCATTTGGAGCTTTTTATGCAAATGGTTGTGCTTGGGTTTTTACATTAATGAACCTTCCAATGATGTGGAGATTTCTCTTAGGGGTAAATGCTTTTCTAAATTTCCTAGTCGTTCTACCAAGATTCTGGGTAAAGGAAACTCCATTATTTTTAGCTTCTAAAGGAAGGTATGTTGAAATGGATGAACTAATGCAGAATTTAAACAAAGATTACAAAAAGACTTATTTGTCAAATGGAAGTTCTTCATCAATACTCAAATCTGAAGAATCAGAAAATAACATTGTAAAAACTGATACAAAAAGCATGAAAATGATCAACTTAAGTCTTTTAGAGCAGATAAAATGCTTATTTCGTAAACCTTTAAAAAAACTGACTTTTTTATATTTATCCGTATTTGCTAATCAGATATGGTTTTTCACTGCTTTTACTTTCAGTGGTGTTGGAGCTTATATGCCTGAAATTCTTAGACAAGCTGGCCAAGGAGGTTCTGCTAATGTTGATATTTACAGAAGTATGTTTATTCAAAGTTTAAGTAAAAATATAAATAGGTGCTGTTCCAGCTGTTATTGTTGCAACTTATCTTGTCAAATCTTGTTTAGGAAGAAAATGGACTCAATCTTTAGCTTTGTTAATGGCCAGCATTCTTATATACAGTTTTTTAATCCCAAATTACGCTGGGGTATTTAATATTTAGCTACTTATTTGCTCTACAGTTTATTACTTTTTTATCAACCTTATGTACCCTGTTCAATATGCTATTACACCTGAAACATTTCCAATACAAGTTAGAAATACAGCAGTTGGACTTTGCAATTGTATTAATAACATTGCGTCGATTATTGGCCCTTTATCTGCAGCTTTGCTTTTACAAGAAAGTAAAAATCTTGCGTTTTCTTTGGCTTTTTTTTCGTTTTCATTGGTTGTCGCTGCTGGCTGTGCAGCTTTTGTCATTGAGACTAAAAACTTTGACTCGAATTCTTTTGAACTAGATATTAAGTAAGTATTAGTATATAAAAATATAGGTTTTATGTAAAATTTTTTTTTTTTTATAATCAATCTTAGATTAAAGGTGAATTAGATTTAAATTAATAAACAGAAATAATTTCATTCTATATTTATTAATAATACTCTTGTGACTGTGATAAATTATATCTGGTATAAGTAAACAATAATAATGGAAGGTCAGAAAATTAGATTGCTTATGCTTGGTGGTGGGCACTGTAACAGCCTTGCTGTATTAGAACTGATCAAAATGAAAGAAATTGAAATTGTTATGGTCAGTGATGGAAGGTATAGTTATTATTCTGGGATGATTCCAGGACTTATAGCAGGGATTTATAATGAAGATGATGTGAAAGTTGACTTGCAAGGCTTAGCCGGGAAGTATGGTTTTACATTTATTCCTCATAAGGCAGTTTTTGTCAACGCAACCGAAAAGTATGTCGAACTTGAAAATCAAACGAAAATCACTTATGACATCCTATGTGCTAATATAGGATCTACTAATAGACAAATCGATTGTCCAGGTATTAGAGAATTTACTATACCAACTCGTCCACTTTATAATCTTATTCACAGAATGAATTCAATAACAAATGCTAGATCTTTTGTTGTTGTTGGTGGAGGAATGGCAGGACTAGAATTAGCTTTTTCAATAAGGTCAAAGCATAAACTTGCAGATATTAGTATTGTGCATAGAGACCCGATAGGACAAGAAGTTAATCCTAAAGCACAAAAAATTATTGAAAACAACTTGCAAAGTTTGAAAATTAATGATATCATTGGAGTAGTTGTTGAAGTTAAGAAAAATTGTATTAAACTTGAAGATGGAAGGGAGATTAATAGTGAATATATTGTCTGGGCGACTGGGGCAAAAGCATTTGATTTAAGAACTGATTTAGAAAAAGCACCTGATGGGTTTATATTAGTTGATCCATGTCTAAAATCAGTTAGTCATAATGATGTCCTTGCTGCAGGCGACTGTATTTCTATAGCAGGGTTTAATAATTTTCCTCCAAAAGCAGGAGTTTATGCAGTCCGTGAAGCAGACATAATAATAAAAAACGTCAAAGCCCTAGTCCAATCTAAAATGTCCCAAAAACCTGCATCTCTAATTGAATATGTACCTCAGAGAGACTTCCTTAAATTAATCAATCTTTGCAATGGACAAGCTATTGCGATCAAATGGGGCAATGCTTATCAAGGTCGTATAGCATTTAGGCTCAAACATGGCATCGACAGCAATTTCATGAAGAAATTCAAAGTTTAATCATAGTTTCTATTTATGCTTAGTTTAATTTTTTTCATAAAATTCGCATTGGAAACTTTTAATCCTTCAACTTTTTCTTCAAGTTGATGTATTTGTTTCTGACTGCAATTAATCTCATTTTTTAGCCTGTCCCTATCTTTTTCTTGTAATGTCAATTCGTTACGCATTTTTGTGACAACCTCCTGCAATTTAGTAACATTATTAGATTCTTTTTTATATCTTTTTTCTAAATCTTCTTTTTGGCTTCTTAAATCTTCTATGATCTGGTCAAATTTATTAATGCTTTCTTGGCTTTCTTTACATGTTTTTGAGTTCTTAACCCGTGCTTGTTCGAATCTCTGAGTGGATTTGTTGATATTCCTAGTCTCATTATGGAGTTTATCATGATTGCTTATTAAAGATTGGTTTTGGGTTTTACATTCTTCAATGCTTTTAGTCAGTTGGGTAGTATATTCAGTCAAAGCTTCTTTTTCCTTTTTCAGTGTCGCTAGTTCTTCAGTTAGAAGGGCAAGCTGCTGGGAGTTTTGGGAAAACTCGTCTACACTGATTTTAGACATGCTTTTAGCCCTTTTTTTTGGAGTTTCTTTAGGATTGAAGTTAGATAGAGACTTTTTCATATTATAAATTTCTATTTAAAAATACTTTCATATATTATAATCACATATACTGAATATAATTATAATAACATCCTTATAAAATAAAGTTTAAAGTAGGTGATAGTTAAGGTGGCATGGTTTAAACCTTGTCCGATCGAGGTTTATTTGTCCTACGATCTCTTTCTTGGGCAGATTCGGTATGTTAAACCACTCATTGTCGCTGGTTATGTGACTTTTTACTTGGCTGAGGAGTTCTTTACTCCTTATAATAGCATATTTATTTTTTAATATACCATAATTAAATATATTATATAATTTATACCCAAATCCATAATTTCTTACATCAAATTCTACATCAATCTTCATACCTATAATTTATTATATTTCTCATAATCTATAAAATTTCATAAATATTTTCAATCATAACATAAATAAAAACATAATTTTTCCCACATATATTTTAAATATTTTAAATTTTAAAATCAATAACGACTTATTTCTATTATCCTACCCACCACAACAACATACACAATTTTTGTTGTTATGTATTGAGTCTCTTGAAAAATTTTCAATTTTCTTTGTTTTATCTTTATAAGAATTTTTCTTAACTTCTGTATCAGGAGAATTCAAGAAAATTTTAATTATTTCTTTTAATATTGTTGAAAAAGATTTTTAATATTACTAGAGTCCATGCTGAAGTTTCAATTAACCCATAATGATTCTTACTAGTAAATGTGTTTACCATTTCTACTGTTACTTTCTGGTTTTCTTTATCAGATTTATTCCTTATAATCAAAGTTGCCACGATGTTTTCAGAGAAAGTTTTGATTTCTTTGATCATTTTGACAGGTTATTAAAGCTTTCAAGATTTGTTATGTTGTAAACAACTAAAGCTCCTACAGCTCCTCTGTAAAAATTAGGAATTTATATAATAATATGCTTTTATTTGTTTTTTATAGACATTAATTTAACTGGTATTTCATTAAAAAAGGTGAGGCTTTAGAAATCTCACTACCTATAAGTTTTTGAGCAGTAACGAAGTTTAATAAGCGGAAAATAATATTTAATTATACTTAGTATTTAAAGATAGAAAACTAGACTTTTACTGATGATTCAATGATTATTTTTTGAGCGTTAAAACTTTGACAAGGTGCAGTTTTAAAGTATATACCGAAAACAAGAAAGTCTGAAGAATTACTAGGAAAAACTAAGAAAACATTTAAAAATCACTAAGAGTCACCGAGAAAATTAAAATTTTACTCATTTTCAATACTAAATTTGCCTGTTTAAGCTATAATAAATAAATATATTTTTAAATATATTTTAGACATTGTAGGAGACATTGAACGATATTTTTCTTGTCCGGCAGTGTCCCAAATTTCAGCTCGAATAACTTTACCATCAATTACAAAAGTTTTTTAGTCACTGTTAAAACCTACTGTATTTCGAAGGTTTAGTGAAAAATGGTCTCGTGTAAAACAAGTTAGTAAATTGGTTTTTCCCACACCTGAGTCCCCGACTATGACAATTTTAAATTAGTTAGTCTGAGTCTCCTTCTTTTCGGGCCATATTCGATGATATTTACTGGTGTGAGTTTAGAAATGCTGAGATAAAAAATATATGACTATATCACAACCCCAAAGGAAATTACTATATCCCATCCATCTAAATTCTTAAATTAATTCATTCTTTTAATCTATAATAATATGCTAAGACGGCTTTTCTCAACCTGTTACGCACCCAAGCCAGGGGATTCTGCCATAAGAAAAATCGCTATAATTCCTGGTGATGGTATAGGCCCTGAAATCATGTCATCAACCCTCGATATCCTAAAACATATCCATGCCCCTTTAACTTTCAAAGAATTCTCAAACCTCAACATCAACGATAAAGACGAAATTTCAGATCTTAAAACTTTCAAATGTGCCCTGAAAGGAACAATTTCTCATATGGTAGGTGAAGGTCCAGGTTCTCCAAATCTCCGTCTTCGTAAACTTCTAAATGTTTATGCAGATCTAGTCCATGCTTTTTCTATACCAGGTATTAAAACTCGTCATCAAAACCTTGATGTTATCGTAATTCGTGAAAATATTGAAGGAGAATATTCTGGTCTTGAACATGAAGTTTATCCAGGGGTTATAGAAAGTATTAAAGTTATAACCCGAGAAGGGTCATTAAGAATAGCAGAATATGCTTTTGAAGTCGCTTATTTGAATAATAGAAAGAGAGTTACAGCTGTACATAAAGCGAATATAATGAAAAAAGTTGATGGAGAGTTTTTAAAAGCTGTTAGAGAAGTTGCAGCAAAATATCCATCAATAGAATATAAGGAAATGATTGTTGATAATGCAAGTATGCAGATGACTTCGAATCCATGGCAATTTGATGTTATGGTTTTACCTAATCTTTATGGATCAATTTTAGCGAATATTATATCAAGTTTAGCTGGAGGACCAGGGATATCTCCAGGGGTTAATATTGGCCCAGATTTCGCTCTTTTTGAGCCGGGAACTAGGCATTTAGCTAGAGATATTAGTGGGAAAGGAATTGCTAACCCTACAGCTATGATACTTTCTAGTGCTATGATGCTTAGGCATATTAATTTACCTCATTTTGCTGAGAGAATACAGAATGGAGTTTTTAAGACGATTAAAGAAGGAAAAGTTCTTACTCAGGATATTGGGGGAAAAGCAACTACTTATGAGTATACTAAAGAGGTTATTAATAATATTACTCATTAGTAAGATGTAGATGATGTTAGATTGAATTAAGTTTTTTGGAAAGTTTTTTGTATTAGAAATATATAGAAAGTTAAGATTGTGGAGTAGGATTAGTATTTTTTTTGGGATGTGATGGTGATTTGGTTAATGATATGTTTTGGAATAAATTTTATAGAGATTTATTATGTTTATAAATTTAATTCAGTTGTGTAAAATTAGGATATTAATAATTTATAGAGTATAAGATAAAATTTGTATGTTTATATGGGATTATTGATTTAATTGTAAATTATATTTTATGGATATATTAGCATGCTGCAGTATTCCTAATACTAGAATCAATAAACAACATTTTTATTTCATTCAACTTTAAGTTTGTATCAGAAACTTCACATATCTAGGATTAAGAAATATATCTACACTTAAAACCTATATCAGACTTTTATATCCTCTTACATCCTTATCACAATAAAAAAAAAACTCTTATTTCAAACTTAATTTAAGCACATCTCTATATATAAAAATATCATATCATAAATAAGAAATAAAAATAATGGACAAAGTTCTAGATGGAAAGCATATGAACATAAAACACGACCTTTACTTATCCCCATTTAATAAATACAAACTATACGGGATTTTCCCATGGATATTTTTCATCTCAGCAGCATTAGTCCTAACAACTACATCCCAAGTTTTATTTATCATAAATACAAACTGTAACTATAGTTATCAACAACTTATATTATGGAATAACATATTTCTTAATTGGGATGTTGAAGGTTCTGATATATCTTTGATTAACTCTTTTCATATATTCCGATCAAATAAACTATACAATTATATCCAAACTACAATCCAAGTAATAAAAATGTAGCGTTATTATGATGTTAATAGTAATACTTTAGATAATTATGAATACTATTATAATGATGATGGGGAAAAAAGACCAGTTAAATTATATATTGAATATTTAGATATACAAAATGCTCAAGATAAAGGATTTAAAACAGAATATGAGTTGAGTTTATTAAATTTAGGTCCTTTTGATGAAAAGAGTGATTATGGATTTTTAGAATTAGTTAAGAGTTTTTCTTTAGGATTCAAACTTAAACATAATCTTGATAAGAATTTTCCTACTGCCTCTTTATGCTATACTTGGGATATTACACAGAACTTCCAATTTACAAATCGTGGACCTATTACTGTATCTCAAGAAATAGAAAGAGGTATATGTGGAGGAGATACAAGTATTTATTATATAGCGTTTTATAATAACAAGTTTTTATTTTTAAACACTTTAAGTTTGATTTTAGCACTGATGTCTATAATATTAAACTTGAAGTCTATATATGGTAGATTGAAAACTGTGAGTGATTTAAAACACAGAGCTTCAATAACAGGAGTTTGGCAGTCTTTGAGTTTTAAAAAACGACTTAGGTTCATAAGTTTATGGGCTCTTTTCAATTTTACAGCTAATATATGTCAGATACTTGGAGCTATAAGTTTGATTTTTAATGGGAATATTACTTTAAGGGTTCAAGAAAGTATTGTTGGGTTTAGTTGTTTTTTAGCTTGGGTTGGGATGATACAATATTTAAAATCATACCCTAATGCATATACTGTTGGGAATACTTTGATTAGAGCTTTTAATACATTGGGTCCATATATTATTGGCATTTTACCTATATTTATTGCTTATGTGTTTTTTGCTATGTCTGTGCTGTGGAAAACTGGGAATTATAATACATTGCCAAATGCTATAACTTTGCAATTTGCTATGCTTAATGGTGACTCGATTTATAGTAGTTTAAGCTCAGCTTTGTCGGTAAGTAAACTTTTTGGTATGCTTTATATGTACACATTTCTTGTATTTTTTATATGGTAAGATATATTTAGCGTTATACACAACATTTTTATTGCAATTATAACTGAAAGCTATGAATCATTAAAATATAAACCTATTAAAAGAGGGGATGAAAGTGATGATGATTCTGCAAGTCCACCTGAAATGTCACCAACTTCAAGTATGTTACAAGGATCACCAAGCATTAGCAAAACTAATAAAAGGAAAGTAAAGGGCATAAGAAGTAATCAATATTAAGGATATAAGTCCAAATTAACTTTTAAAGACCTTTTTGAAGAAAACACAGAACCTTCACAGCTTGTAGATCCACGGACTAGCTACTATATAAAAAAAATCCACAAAACAACCAAAAAGATCACAAAAAAAATTGAAAAAATGAGCCAACTAGTGCAAAGTGATGGCTCAGATGACACTGACATAAAAGCCTTACAAGAAAAACTCAGGGACTTACTTCTTGTGAATCTTGAAGATTTCATAGATAAATTCAAAAAACCTTAAAAAATCTTTTAATCATTAAAAATAATCCAATCAAAACACCAAAAAATAACTTCAAACCTATCATAAAATCTTATTTTATTCAGTTTTCCAATAAAAAAACCCTTTCCTTAAATCAACAATCAAAATTTATTATAATTATTTATACTTTTACAAAAGCTTAAAAACTATAATTTTATCATAAAACTAAAAATACTCTAGCCTATAACTAATTTCTTTATTTTTTAATCTAGATCAAAATGCTTTAGAATTATTAATATATGGCAATTAGGGTCAGAAAAAACGGTATTCAATGCCCTTGGAGTATTTATCAAATACTAAGCTGGTTCTCATACATTTTTAGTATTCTCGTGTTTTATTTACAGATCTCCCCCTGTTACACATTTTATACAAGAATCAGCATAAATTTAGCCATCACTCTATCTTTGTGTCTGGTAATTTGGTATCTAATTATTCTAACTATTTCAGATCCAAGTGACCCATTAGTCATAGCATATTTAACAACTAATGATTCAAGGTATTACTTATACAGTTATAAAAAAAGTCTTTCTGAATCAACTACAAGACATTGTAATTATTGCAATTCACCAGTAAGTGGTATTAGTACTAAACATTGCTTAAGATGTAATAGATGCACAATCAAATTCGATCATCATTGCAAATTCGTCAACAACTGTGTTGGTAAAGTTAACTATACACTTTTTTTTAAACTTATCATATCAATTCAAATACATGAATGTATTATGTGCGCTATTATCTTACATTTTCTTATTACATACAGAGAAAATTATACTGAGTACTATATTTTTATTTTTGGATCTCTTTTGAAGTCGGTTTTAGTATGGGTGTTAAATGGATATCTTATAAGTTTTCATTTGTTTTTATTAAAGAAAAGCATGACTACATATGATTATATTGTTGTGAAAAGAAAAGAGAAATCTTGTGTTAATCCAAGCCAAAACATGAGTGATACAAATATTATGTATTAATAAGATTTTTTTATGTTTTTTTTGGTTTGATGCTTGTGTTGGTATATGAAAATATGTAATAAATGATGTTTAGATTATTTGGAAGTTGTGTATAAAAAAATAAAGCGTTGATACAAATTTAAATTATGTTTATAATATTAAGTCTATTCGGTATAAATTTAATTTCAGTTTATTCAAAAAGAGCAGCTAAGAAAATCTTATCAAAATTTTATCTTTAGAAAACTGGAAAATCTTCAATTGGACTTCAAGATTAGTTTATAGGGAAGGTTGAGAACCTTTATATAAAAATATAAGCTTTTTCCTATGTGGATAATAGTAAAAACAGTAATTTCATAAAACTTTTTGCTTTGAGAATGCACTTTTCAAATGCAAAATCTGTTATTTATATATTTTAAATAGATTAAAAAATCGCATCAATAGAAACAAAAGCAAGAATCCCTGTTTAAAAATAAATTCTTAATTTTATCTTTAAATCTCAAAACTAAATTTCTAACAAGCCATGATCTTTTATGTTAAAAATCCCAAATTCATAGTATATTTATTATAAAACATAACTTTTCCTATTCATCTAATAATTTTAAATTTCCCTTATAATCTTATCCGCATCAAATCAATTTTTTCAAAAAACCTCATTTTTGACTGCAAATTTCCACCTTCCTTTTTTACCCATTTTTTATTAAAATTATGAATAACTTTTTACGCTATAAAAAGCTCAGCAAGTATATTGAAACATACATTTTTGCAAGGTTTTTCTAAGAAAATATGAGGATTCATAAGCTCGAATTTGAACATTCTCCAATTGATACAACATAGATGGGTGTGCATGGGTATTTTTCATACAATAAGTAATAAAAAATAAGCTTATTAGTAATATTAAGCATAGAGAAATGAATAAAAGGTCTGAATCAGTTATAAAGTAAAAAATACAAAGGATGGAACCCCCAAAGCACATAAATTGACAGAATTTTTGTATGTTTTTTTTATCACAGCCACAGATATGCTCTTTGTAATGCCAGAGGGTATAAGTGAAAATGTAAAAGATTAGACCAGAAAAGATGATAGATAAAGATTTGGAATTGGAGGTAATAAGAAGGAAAATAAAAGGTAGGAGGAAGAAAGTTGGTAGGAGGATTGTTTGAGCTTTTGTATAGAGGACCTTGCTGATTATTGAAATTATTAACCCTGTAGCCTGTATAGAAATTACACTAAATGCTGCGTATAGTATGTATATATAAACTGGAGAATGAGAATAAGATGTGGCTATGTGAGATGGGACTATAGCGAATATTATTGCTTGGGATATTGATAAAAAAAAGAAACCTAGAAAAACAACGACAAGGCCTAGTTTGTGTGGAGGGTATTGCGTGTATATATCAAGTGGTAGTTTGTTTTTAATTATAAGCAGTTCTTTGTATGACTTCCTTCGATTTTTAATCCAATATTGAATAAAAATAGGCATAGCAGATAAAGAGATTAATATAGTATACCCTATAAACTCCCAGTCATAATATCCACACAATACTCCAATAGCACATCCTAAAATAGACCCACTATGAAACGTGTAATTAGGTTTATATAGGAATGGCCCAACACTAAATCCAAAGCACAACATAGATAAAATAAAAGCACAATGGCTTATAAGTTCAGATGAAGCATAAGTTACTAAGAGTAAAATATTAGAAGTTACACCAATAATATTACTTAGTAATTTGCATCTAGGGTTAAAAGTCCCTATAAAAAATAAAGCCCATCCTAAATAGTACCACATATCTTCCCCTCGTTCATTACCTTTTATCATCCAAAGAGCTGGAACTTTCATCATAAATACAATACCTTCTATAAGCTCAAATTGCATTTATTAATAAATAATCATATCTGAACATTAAAAATCGTCAAATTTTTCTTTATGAAATATGTTATTATTTCCTCAAAGCAATTATCTAAAACACTTATTTGATATGAGCAGGTAAAAGTTTCTAATAAAATTGGTTAAAAATGTCTCTTGTGATTAAAGTCCTTGATAGAAGACTAAAAAAATTCCACAACTCCCAAGAAAAAACAGTTTCCCAATCAAGTAACACTTATTTAGTCCTAAAAAAAATCAAACTTGACCCTATTCAAGTCACACCTATGAAAGCAATAAAAAAATCGATTTCCGTTTATAAAAAAGAAACTAAAGAACTATACCCTTTGCATTATTCTGCTGATCAGGTATCTTTTAAAAGCAAAAAGTTTATAAAAGCTAAGAAATCCCGACATATAATAAAAGCAATAATAAAACAAAACCCTATTCCTATTAGAGATTTAAAAAATATAGCTGATAAAGTTAAAGAAAGACATATAGACAAAACATTAATTTCAGCAATAATATCATGGAAGCATAAGCTCCGTCAAGGGATAATAAGTATTTGTAATAAAAGAAAAAAAATTATAAACATAGCGATTTGTATACAAAAGAACTGGAAAATGAAAAAACAAAGGAAAAAATTCCTATCATTTAAAAATTCCTATCATTTAAAAATAAGGTCATAACAATACAAAGGTATTGGAAATACACATGGAGTAATGTTAAAAGATATAAGAAAATAAAGTTCCTTGCTAAGAAAGTTAAAAGTTATGCAAAATTAAGATATAAAACCAAATCAAAAGCTGCGATTGCTATACAAAAATACTATAGAAGATATAGAATCAGGAAGATTTACAAAGACAAAATTGAAAGAAATTATAAGAAAACTATGCATGAGAAGTTGTTAAGAAGGCAAAATGAGATGGTAAAAAGTAGGAATATGAAAAAAATAGCAGTAAAAGTTATTGAAAGGTAAGGCCCAATTAGAGAATGGATGAAGTATCTTGAAAAAGAAAAGCTAAGAAATTTAAGGAAGCATTTGTGGAGTATTCCTTATGAATGCAGGCTGTTGTATTTAAAGTTTAAGCAGGTTAAAAAAGATGCGGACTTACTTCAAGCGGATTTAGAGAAAATGATAGCTTCAAATGCTTTAGTTGATTTGTAATGTAAATGTTTCAAGATTTTTAAATATAAACAGAAAGGTGTTAGGATTTCTTATTATAAGTAGTATATAATTAAATCAAATAACTTTTTCCTGTATATTTTAAAACTCATATCTTTTAACACTTATAAAATACTCAAATCATATAACCTTTCATTTTCAATCTAAAACCTATACCATGCCAATTAATCTTTATAAATCCTCATTCATCTTATTATAAACCCTTAATCTACACTAAAAAACATAAAATTTCCAAACTTCACTCTTATTATTTTTTATAAAACAATCAACTTAAATAAAATTATCTCATATTAAAATACAAAACAAGACTCACAAGCAACACTTTTTGGTTCATCAAAAGATATATTAACCGAGTTCATAGGGTTATAGTATTTTTCTAGATCTTTTTCAAGTCTTTTTAAAATTTTGCTCCTAGCATCTTTACTTTTAATTCCAACAATTTCTTCAAGATACTTAGAATTCAAAGGTCTACTTGAAGCCATGACAAAAACTAAGCTTTCATAATTATCGAATCCTGATTGTATGAATAATGTGTAAAAGGACCCAAGTCCTAGATTTTCAAGCCAGTCAATAAGAGAATTATAAGCTAAATTTCTCGTGGCGTTGTTTGCAAGTAAGCAGCACTGTAAAAAACCCCCAGTTTCAACGTTTTTTTTGAGTTTTAGTTTCGGTACTATCCCCGCGTCTTGTTCAAGCTTTAAAATAATCCTCAGTCTGTGTCCGGGCTTGGTAATCCCTGAGTCTTTTAAATCATCATCGGTTATTGGCAAAGGCCCCAACATTTGATTTACCATGGTTTTCACATCGTCATACCCGGCCTCACACATCAATTCATAGACTTCTTCTAAACCTATTTCTTTAAGCCAGTTGAAAATTGGCTTGATATGATAACTTGGCTTGACTTTTTGCATTTTTTCCACACCGAAAGTGTCAAATAATCCATCGTCTTCTTCCATATTACTTATAAACTGAGAATATTTGATTTTTTTTATACTTAGCCTGTACTAATCAAAATAAGCTAATTTATTTCTGGTTTACTTATATGTGAAAGCAGAAATTTTATATTTACTATTATTATTTATAATAGTATTATATGAGCCTATATCAAGATATAAATTATCATATTTATATACACATCAATAATATTGAATTCTCAATAATAGTAAAAGTATCATAAAGAAAAAAGTATTTCAATTCTAGATGATAAATGTATTTTATTTTGTATGTTACAAACTACTCAAAAACCTACAACCGATAATCTCAAAAAAAATCAAATAAATTTCTCCATAATCTTTAAACCTTATACAAAAATCATCCAATCATATAAACCAAACTCTTCAATAAAAAATAATTACATCATAAACACTTAACTACTAACTTCCAAAATCTGATCAAACATATCTTCATTATAATTTTTTGTAGCAATAGCATTAACAGTCTTTTGTGCTTCAACTTCCTGACTTTCAATCTCTCTCATTTGTATCTCTTTCATCTTCAAATCATTCATCATACTCATAGCAGATGTCATACTTTCCCACATATTCTCAGCAGCAGGGATAACAGGGAAATTAAAATTCCATTTCAAATCAAACCTTGGTAAACACATTTCATTAATATCATTAACCATCTTATTCTGCTTAAAAAGTATTTGCGCATATTCTTTGTCAACATTAATAAAAACATTAGTCACATAGTCATTATCATGGAATTTCTCATTAAAATTACTAGGCAAATAAGTTTTTAAAGCATCTCTATTAATAAAAATCTGAGACAAAGGTTTAAGCTCAGTAAAAAACACAAGGTCAAGGTTAAGGTTTTTAGTAAGCAAAACTGATTTATTTCCTTCAATGATATCATTAAGAAAATCTTGGGTTAAATAAGCATCATTAGGAAAGTAAAAGTTCCCAGTTTCTCTTAAGAATTTGAACTTGCTGACTAGTGTTGCAGGTCTTTTAAGGAATTCAAGAACTGTGATTTGCTCTTTGTTATATAAAGTGTTATACAATGTACAGTTTAAGAATTCACCAAGATTATTGATTTCAGTTGGGACCCATTGCCAACTGTTTGCTTCAGGTTTATCAAGACCTCTTAAGACCTCGTATCTGATCAAACCTTGAAATTCTTCTCTGAGCTTTTCTATAAGCGATGCTAAAAGACCTTGTTCATCTGACATGGGGATTTATAAAAGGGGGACTTTATCATAATTATTATTAAATTATTCGGCATATATGGCAAAGACCACGGAACAGAAAAAAAATATCACACTACATATTTTCGAATTTTTATGGAAAAAAAAAACAAAATGAGAACTGGATAAATTTTTATTTGAATATTATTACTAGGTTTAATAATTAGCCTATTTTGATTAAAAATTTTTAAAATCAGTTCACTTTTATGATATCTTCAAAAATATAAAAGATTAACTTGAAATTGTATTTTGTTGATAAACTTTTGCTTACGATTTACTCCACCATAATTGGCTAAAATTTTAGTTTTCTAAAGCTATTGATATTATAAATATATTATTCTATATATGATTATTAATTAATACAAAAAAACATATAAATAAGTACTTTTTAAGTAATTAACATGCAATATTATCAACCTTAAATACTTTTTTTTTATTCCAACATAAATTCCTCAATCTAAACCTATATTTTCCCAATAAGCCTAATATAAAAAAATGTTGTCTAAGTTCAAGTGGTTTATAGCAGGAGCCGCAGCAACATTAAGTGTAGGTATTTACTTCCTAACCCAAGAAGTTGCAGTTCCTGTTGAGCCACCAACTACAAAAATCTCAAAACAAAAAGCAGTTCTCTTACTAAAAGAAATGAAAAAAAACATGATTCCACTTCTCGTAACCTTATCAACCTACATATCAAGTATAAAAGAGCAATTAGGTTCTAGAATTACCGATAACCAGCTTCGTGAACTTATCAGCACAAAAAGTCGTATTCCTCATCAGATTAAAGTAGCAGAAAATTTATTATTTCAAAAATACTCTATATCAGAAAATGACTTTAAAACAGCATGTCAAATAGATTTTATAACAGATTCTGATATTCAAAATCAACTTGCCGAATTAAAATATATAGTAGATCAAGCTTTTTTAGGTATACCTCCAATAACTTATATAAAAGTACCAGAATTTATGACATTAGATATAATTTTACAGATAACATCTGAGCTTTATGAAATAACAATTTTTATTACTAATAAAAAACTTGAAGATTTAAAGGGACAAGGGATAAATTTTGATGTAGGTTCGCAAGAATATTTACAAATGACTGATGATCTTGATAGGGAAACTAATTTTTATAAAGAAAAATTGTATGAAAGGTATAAATTGAATAAATTAGATGAAGCACCGAAGTTGATTTTACATGCTGCGATGCAGAAATATAAGGAAAATGAAATGTTTATAAGAAAACTAGCTGAGATTGAAGCTATGTTTCAGGCTGCAATGAATATGATTACTGCTGGACAGTATCCTTTAGAAGAGTCAGAGAAACTTAGGAAGAAGTTTGAGGATGGGCCGATTATACAGAAACAAGATAACTTTAAAGGAACTGTTGAAAAAGAGTTTGTTTCAACGTAATAATTGAGAGTTTTATTTAAATTCTTAGAAAGTAATGGTTTTTTTCATATATTTTTAGTATAAAAAAATATGAAGGATTCTAGGGTTTATTGTCAGAATATGAAGAGTTTAGAGAAATAAAACATAATAAAATAATATAATTTCTTCAGAATTTTTTTCTTCCTAACATGAAATTAGATTTACCTCCCTAAGCTTTTTCAATATATCAATATTGCTTATATCTTCATAAAAATGCTGAATTTTAAATTTGAATTGGTTTTTATGTTAAAAATATGACATAGATTGAATTAGCATTAAAATAAATTACTAGGTTGTTAAAAGTATTTATTATCAAAAAATTCATCCTCAAACAATTTTCATCAAAACAACAAAATTAATATCCTCCTCAAATATAAAAACCTCTNATGAATTGGTTTTTATGTTAAAAATATGACATAGATTGAATTAGCACTAAAATAAATTACTAGGTTGTTAAAAGTATTTATTATCAAAAAACTCATCCTCAAACAATTTTCATCAAAACAACAAAATTAATATCCTCCTCAAATATAAAAACCTCTAAAAACGCAATCATATTCTTATTATGTATAAATGGGATCTAACTGTTCAAACTTAAAAACGCAATCATATTCTTATTATGTATAAATGGGATCTAACTGTTCAAACTGTACATGCAACCAAAAAGAATCAGAGCTCAACATAGAAATTGAGTTTTCAAACAACGAAGTAATTAAAAATCTAAGTCAATCTGATGACCAGCTCCACATTTCTATAGATGAAAATTCTCAAGCCGCAGTAAAAATCCAATCCTTATGGCGAGGATTCAAATCTCGAAAAAACTGTAAAAGCCTTCGAAAAAGTCATAATTTATCTAATATAATAACAACAGTCCCTCAAGATTCTCCAAAAAGGTCTCTCATAATAGAAATTCCTCGAGAAAAACGTCCAGCTTTTAAATTAGCTAACGGGGGGATTTATACAGGTGAATGGAAAATCATGCAAAGAGATGGTTATGGAAGACAAGTATGGCCTGATGGAGCATCATATGAAGGTTATTGGATAAATAATAAAGCTGATGGAAGAGGTAAATTTGTTCATATAGATGGAGATGTATATGAAGGGAATTGGAAAGAAGATAAAGCTAATGGTTTAGGAGTCTATGTTCAATGTAACAATTCATCATACGAAGGAGATTGGGTTAATGATTTACAAGAAGGTTTCGGTATAGAACAAGGTGCAGATAAAAGTGTCTATACAGGTTTTTACAAATCTGGTAAAAAACATGGTTATGGGAAATATATTTGGGCTGATCAATCAACATATACCGGCTATTGGAACACAAATCGTATAAACGGTAAAGGAACATACAAATGGCCAGATGGGAGGATGTTTTCCGGAGACTGGAAAGATGGGAAAATGCATGGTAAAGGAGTCTATATATGGAAAGATGGAAGAAAATACGAAGGTGAATACTTTGATGATAAAAAACATGGTATCGGGACATACACCTGGGCTGATGGGAAAGTTTATACCGGATATTGGAAATATGGTAAACAACATGGAATTGGGACAATTATATATACTGATAAAACATCTAGAGAAGGAGAATGGGCTGATGGTAAAAGAATTAATTGGCTAGAAGAATAATAAATTAGAATCTTAACTCATTTTTAAGTGGCATCATCATTGGTTTAATTCTTTGAGTTGCTGTAAGTAAACCTAATCTTCCTCTTAAACCTCTATTACGAGTTATGGCTACACCTTTACCTGTTGCTGTTTGTTTAATCCTTTTGAACATTGGAGCATTTTTGAACATGTCTGGGACGATGACAAATCTGATTTGACCACCTCTTATATAAACTTGTTCAAGGACTGAAACATTACCATCTTTTGATGTTACGGTAACAGTTTCTAAACGACAGTTCATTGTATCTTCAGCATCAACTAGGTAACCCCGGTAAACTTCTCCGGTTTTTAGTTCGATTGTGATCACGTGGTTTTCAGCTTCGTGTAGAAGCTTGATTGGCACACCGATACTCATATTTTATTTACACACAAAAAAGAAAATCTTAATTTTTATCCTATTACATAGTAAAATCACACAAAGACAGGTTTTTCGATAATAGCTTTTACTGACTCTAAAGTTTGTTTCTGGAATAAAATCTTATCAGCAACCTGTCCTAACCAATCTACATGATACAATCCTTGAATTTTTTTTGAACACTGAGGACATAAAACTAAACTACTATCACTACATTTATCACAAACTGCATGACCACAAGGTATAATAACATTAGGATTTTGTAAACATCCAAAACAAATACAACAAGAAATCCCATTCTCAAATGCATCAACAGCATAACAAACTTTCATCCATTCAGCCAACAAAGCTTCTTCACGGTTTTTAAGTATAATCGATTTATCAACTAATTCTATATAATTCGGGTTTTTAAGCTCATTATTTTGTTGTTGAATCACAGCTTGGAACTTGTCTATTATTTTTTTCAATTCTTCAATTTCTTTATTTTTTTCTAATAATTGTATTGAATTATATGTCAAATTTTTTTGTAATTTGCTTATTATATCTTTATCTTCAGCTACATTAACTTCTAATGTTGCAATTTCCAAACGGGATTTTTTATCATCATCGATGAAATCTTTAGTTATTTTTGGCTCTTGTGATGTTAAGGCTAGTTTTAGTTTTATGACTTCTTGTAAATGGATTGCATTGAATGTTTTTTCGTTATTGACTTCTTCTTGAAGGGATTCGATTTTTGTAAGGAGGGTGTTTTCTTCATCTGCCCATTTGATTTTTTCTGAATGATATTTGTCGTATGCATCTTTTAGGTTAGCTTCTAATTTCATGTTGTTTTTTGTTAGACTTTTAGCTTCTTTATTACTAAGTTTGTATTTGATTTTATAGTCATGAAGTTTTTCTATTTTCTTAAGGTTTTTTTCTATTTCTTTATCTTTAGTTTCAATACGGGATTTAAGTTTCTGTATTTCAGCTAAACTTTCATCATGTTTAGCATTTAACATTGCGAGAAACTGTTTTTCATTACTTAAAGATATTTCTGTAGCTTGAAGGTCATCAAAATAGCTTTTCTTTTGGTTTTCTACCCTTGCAAGCTCTTCTTTTAAATCTTTTATTTCAGCTTCTTTTATCTTTTTATCAGACTCGTATTCTATAACTAGTTTTTCATATTTCAAAATATCGCTATGGTTATTTTTTCTATATTCCTCAATGCTAATAAGTAAATCTTTTCTTGCTGCTGACGATTTGTCAACTTTTTCCAACAACTTTTTCTTATCTTTTTCCAAATTTTCTATCTTATCTTTAGATGTATTTAATGCTTTGGTAAATTTTTCTATTATGGCTATAAGACTATCATCTGGCCCAATAAGTACTTCAGATAAATTTTTGTCTTCTTTAGTTTTACTTTCAAGGATTTCTTGGTTTTGGGTTGAAAGTTTCCTATTCCAAGTGCGTATTTTTTGAATTTCCTTATCTTTTACCTCTAATTCTTTAACAAGTTCTTCATTTTGATGTTTATTTTCTTGTATAGTTTCGTTTAGTGAATCAATTTTGTTAAGATAATTTAATGTAGATTCTTTTAAAGTCTCATTATGCATACGAAGACTTGCTATTTCTTCATCAAGTTTCCTTCTGGCGCTTTTGCCTATATTGATTTCTATATTTAAATCATTGATTGTTTTTTCAATACCTGAGTTTGCATGTTTAAAGTTGTTAAGTTTGAATATAAAGTTATTGATTTCATTAGTTTTGTCTTCTATTTCTTTGTCTTTTTTCTTGATAACCTCTTTGAGATGATCATTTTCTTTCCAGAGGATTGTAACTTCATCTTTGATGTGGTTTGATTGGGTTTTCGAATGGATTGGGGCAAGGTTTTTATCGTTTTGTAAAGACTTTTCTTCTATGATTTTTTTTAGATGACGGATTTCTTGGGCTAGTTCCATGTTTTGGGTGCGAAAATCGATGTTTTTGTTTTTTTCGTCGCGGCATACTGATGCAACATGCTCAAAATGCCCTAATAAAGATTTTATTGCAATGTTCCTTTCTTCTAAGTCTTTTCTTTGTTCTTCGATTTTTTTTTCAATTTGTCTGACAAAAATATGATCTGCTGTTGGATGGCGGAGGTCTGTGGTTGAAAAGAATTGTTTTTGAGAATTTTTAGTTGAGTGTATTGATAGTTTTCTGAGCTTAGGGAAACTTGTACTAGATGTGAATTTTCTTGATGTATTATTGTTCATGTTTATTAATACTTTCTGATTTATATAGGAAAATTTAATAAAGCATTTTAGGTTTAAAAATTATTATTATTTGTAAGGTCGTGGATGATTGAATAGAAATAGAATCTAATTCCTAAAAATTACTCCCATCTCTCTTATCCTTTATATCCTTGCCCCTTTCCCTACAAACAATTGTTCTTCAACCAAATCATCTAAAACACAATAACTATTCACCCAATTCCTTAAAAAATTATAACCTCATCATCTTCATTTCAAACTTTTTCTACCAAAATTTAAATTTATAATCTTCATATATTTCCCTCATATCCATCTTTATATTTTTTCTTCAACCTATCATTAAAAATACACAAAATAGCAACCATAATAAAAATCCTAAAAAGTATCAACAAAATCTCTACATCATAAACCATATCATTAAACTATCGAATAACTTTTTTCTTCATCAAATCTCATAATCTCACAAATCTTACAAACTAACTCCAATACAAATTTCTCACTAATTTTCTGTATTAGTTTAGTCAAAGAATTATTTCCAAATTTTGCATGAACAACAACAATCATCTCTGTAGAATCATCTCCTCTAGCCAAATACCCTCCTTCAAAAACTTCAATTTTATCAGAATTTTCTGATATTTTTTCATGAGGAACTGATGTAAAATAACTTAAAAAACCATTAGGTGTATTTTCTCTATTACAAGCAATTATGATTTCTTTTGATGAATAAGAAATACTTCCTTTGTATTTTATATAAATAATACTATACATTGAGTGTATAGCTAGTTTATTACAAGACTCAACATATTTATCCCAAGTATTACGAGGATTGTGATCTAAAAAGTTTACTAATTGCAATGGGCTGTGTGGGACTGTAAAGATAATACGGAAAATATGACCTTTTTGGCTTTCTACAAGGCCAATTTTACACTGTGGCCCGTTATAAAAGTCTTCATATTCTTGTTCTAATAGTAATAATACCCTAGATTTTGCTTGATCTAAACTTTTTAGAATTTCTTCAGGAGGAAAAGGGTTGCTTGATTTTTCGTTTTGTGTTTCTGAATTTATTTCTTGTTTGATACCCCAAAAACAACAACAACACTGTTGTGATACGTTGATTCCCATGTGATTTTATAATAATTAATGATATCAATATAGAAATTACTGTGATTGTTATTAAGTTTTTGAGCTTAGATGAATTATGATTATGAGATTTAGATTAGGTGAACTATGGAAGATATTTTTAGGTTTAAATTGAGGAAGTATTTATAGGATTTGTTAAAACATGAGGTTTTATAGGAGAAATTATAATTTTTTGATGAAGAAGATTATGAATGAAGTTGTGTCATAAGCTTAGGTACCTGGGTTTTGGTGGCTTGATATTGGATTTTATCTTTTTTTATGTTTTATGATTGAGAATTAGAAGATTTTTTGGTTTTTGTATATGGAGATTTATATTTATTGGGTATATTTTAAGAATTGGCTTGCATGTGCTTTTTTGTTCAATAAAAATAACTTTTGATAAACTGACAAAGCATGAAATAATTAAAACCTAACTATAAAATTATATTTAAAAAACCATAATATTTTATCTTCCTTTACAATCTAAATACTAAACCTAATTTCCATCTATTGAAATCCATAATCTAAATAAAATCCAAACACAAAACCCTTAAAACCTATTATTCCTCATTATCTATAAACTCACAAAAACCTAATTCTTCAATTCCAAAAATCCTTCTCCTAACCTAATCATCCAATCCCAAATCCAAAAAAACTCTTAACTAAAATGTCTTTCTTATATTGTAATGAAAAACATAACCAGGGTCACACAATTAACAATAGATGATTCAGTACAAGAGTCTATGGAAGTCTTATCAAATTTAAATAAAGACATCTGGCAGCATCACAACATTCTAGGCTGTATAAAAAAATCAAAACTCAATAACTACAAACAAATACTTCAATCCCTTCAAGAAACACTAGTTTCCTTCCAAAATTTATCCTTATTACAAAACAATCTTATATCAAACCTAGAATCTCTTAATACCCTAATAACAATTTCTCCATGTTACCTTTACAATCCTCCACAACATATAGAAAAGCCTTTAAATTATCAAAGAAAAAATATAAACGACATAGTAAAAAAAGTCAAAAATGAAATCCAAATCGGTGAACTTCAAGAAAATATTAATATTTTACAAGACCATTTCGATTATGTGCATAAAGAAAGTCCATCTTCTTATATAGTTCTTATAAAATATTTGCAAGTAAACAGAAGAAAAGTAGTGAATTTTAAGTATTTCAATGAAAACTATATGAGTTATTCGCATTCCGCTAAAAAATTTCAAAGATTGTATATAGAAGAGCATAATATTATGGAAAAACTAATCGACCCAAACCAATTATCAAACATAATCCAATACATATTCCAAGACATAACTAAATCTATAAGAAAAATCCTTAAAACCCAAACCTTTACCTACAAACTTCCAGAGCTCATCCAATTTGCCACGATAATGCAAAGTTTAGTATCATTGCCTATTAAATCTATATCAAAAATTATAAAATTATGCAATATCCATATAGAAAACCATACTGAAAAACTTATATCTTGTCTTTCATCACTATCTTCAATGAATTTTCTCTCAGTGCCTTATTTATTAAAACTTGTTATAATCGAATTTTATTATACAGCAAGTATATTATATGGAGATATTAAAAACCAATATTGGGATAGTCTTATTATAGAAAACATATGCAAAATTTCATCATATTTCTATGACCTTACAAATATTTCTACTTGTGTCTTTAGTCTAAACGTCCAAAACTATATTTTCACTTGGTTTCCAATAGAGAAATCATTGAATTTATCTGAAACAATACATACAATTAAAAATAGACTTGCAGAATTAGTTAGCGAAAAAATTGTAAATGAAAACTCGGGTTTTGGTCAAGACTTTTGTATTAGCTTTATAAACTTGTATTATAAAGTATTGAAACAACAAGTGTTTTCATATGAAATCGGGTATATTGAAGGGAAGGAGCTACAGAAAGATGTGAAACTTATGGTTGGGCATAGGATAATCCAAAGATATAAACAAAGTCCTCATCCTGAGATAAAACTTTTATATTCTGAAGAGTTATTTTGTAAACTTCTCAAGTAATTAGCCTAGTTTGGATTAAAAATAATTTAAACATGGAGTTTTCAATAAAAGGATCTAAAAATTCTTTACCACAAAGAAAAAAAACCTATTCTCACTGTATAACCCTTAAAAGTCCTTTAAAAAACGCATCCTCCAACATCCTCAAATCAGTTTCTACATTACCCACTCCATTGATCTATCAAAACAAAGCCCTTATCTCAAACCTATCCCAAAGAGAAAGTCTTCAAATCTTCCATCAAAACCCCTTCCGCAAAA
>MPUH01000453.1:0-53450 GCA_001970955.1 Stentor coeruleus
ATCTTGTAGATCTTGTAGCTAACTTGTGTATGTTGCACAACCTGCAGGTTGCACAAACTTTCTGGAACCGAGATGTGCAAGTTTACAAGTTAGACTGTATATTAAAGTTAAATTTTTCTGTTCCGACAATGCTATATATTTCTTAAGCTGGAGAACTAGTTTTTCAACAAACCCTGCATTTCTCGATATGAGGATATATCATAATTCCTATAAAGTTTTCATAACTTCTCTGAAGTCTTCTTTTTGGAAATCAATATTGATAAATTTCCGCATTGTACTGAAAAGCTTTCATTTATATATAATTATATTTTAAATTCTTTGAAATTATTTTTGATAATCTATAAGTAAATATTAAGTGCTTATCGTCATTTAAAATTAATATCGAATCAATATATTCAATTATCATTAAATACTAAGTAGCATTTTACTTAAATAATTTTGTATTTTTAATGCTCATATTTTCCTAATTATTAAACTATATAAAATTCTAAAAGTTATCTTGAACTGTATTATTGATAACATCCATTACAAAATAAAAATAAATATTTGCTTTAAATAACTAAACTATTCATATTTTTAGCATAATTTTTAATCACTAACTAATTTCTTATTGCTCATCAAAACTAAGAATTCTTTGAAATTAATCTCCCCATCTTTACTAATATCACTTTCCTCAATTAATTCACTTCAAAAGTTCTCTCCACGTGAAGCCCTTCTTTTCCAAGTATTTCTCTAGTTCATTTGATGAGATCTTCCCACTCTATCTTTATCAAAGATTTTGAAAGCTGAATAAAGTATTTCTTCTTACATATAAATATTCTTATCCAAAATCGAAGCCAAAAATTCTGAATAGTCAATGCGACCACTTCTATCAATATCCATCCTTGCGGGGTACTTACGGATATTAGATTTTTATATTAAGTATAAATTTTGAATATGATTATGACTGATTATATAGTTTTTAGTGTATATTTAAATAAGTAAATTTTAGATTTAATTATAGCATAGTTTAAAAATGCTATAGTCAAGAGTAAATAAGTTCATATCGAAAATATAATAATATCATATTTTAAATATAAGACATGAAGATACGCTATAATGATATCTCTAAAGTAACTTTACCATGAGAATTTTGATAATATCATATTTTAAATATAAGATATGAAGATATGCTATAATGATATCTCCAAAGCAGCTTTACCGTGAGAATTTTGATAAGATCAAACAAGTCAGTAACATTTAATATAAGAACTTTGCCAAAATTGCATAAATAAGGCTTGTATCAAACTAGAGTGTCAGGTTTGCACATCATCTTTAAGGGGTATTGATTCAGAAAAAATATACTTAAAAGCCTTCCAAACTTGCATTGTCTGCCATTGCACTTTTAATGCAAAATACTTCTTATCCAAAAACTGCTGTCAAGGTCAGATCTGTGCAATATGCCAATATAGCAGCAACCGATTAATTTGTACCATTTGTTCAGCACCTTTAAACCCATCACCGCAAGACTTCCTTAGATCTAAAAACCTCCTAGTTTAAAATCTTAATACTTTCCTAATAACATCTATGAAAACAGCAGGGATCAAAATGAATCGCCAAAGAAAAGACCCCAACCTAATAAAGCAACGTGCTGAAGTTATAGAAAGGCTAAACCTCCCTGTAGGTGCATCAAAAACATCAAAAGCTAAAACTTCAGACATAGACTTAGAAATCAGGGATGTGTATAAAAGGCAGATTGCTTTTGATCTAATATTCCTTATATTTTAGCTCCAAGTACTATATATATGCATAAAAAACATCAAAAGCTAAAACTTCAGACATAGACTTAGAAATCAGGGATGTGTATAAAAGGCAGATTGCTTTTGATCTAAAAGTGCAAAAGGAGTTAGCCAAGCTAAATTTCCCAATGTCTTTCTATGAACCCAAAAGCAAAACCCAAGAACTCAGCCGTAGAGCCAAGCTAAATTTCCCAATGTCTTTCTATGAACCCAAAAGCAAAACCCAAGAACTCAGCCGTAGACCAAAGCCTAAGATGACCCAACTAATATCAGATATGTATAATCATCGAAGAGTAAAAAGTGACTCTTTGACCCATAGGGCTGACCTCAAAACCACAAGTAAATATCACAGGTCTCGAATACACACATCAATGCATACAAGATATTCATCCCCAATTGAGGCATTACCACCTTTAGTCAAGTCAATACCATTGCATTTAGATCCAAGGTTTCAATTCCCTAAGAAAAAAAAGTCCAGGACAAGAGTTTTAGAGCCTAAAATTTTCCATATGGAGAAAATCAAGTCTTTAATTACCAGGATTGATGATGTAATTCCTACTAATAAAACCGCTTTAAATGCTGGGGTAAGATATTCAGCTTTAAAGTCACAGCATATGTTTACCTGGGTTGAAAGACTATGTGAATCCAATAAATTTGGTATTGATGAAACTTTAGATGGAATGATTGTTTTGCATAAGGATAATATGAGACTTGATAGAAATTTGAAGCAGCAATCACATGAGATTACTGTGGAGCTTAATGAAAACGCTCCAGTTATGATGAAGAATATGCAGAAATTTAAAAGGAGAAGTAGTATAAGTTAAAGATTTGTAAATGGACTTACCGCGCAAATACTATGTAACGAAGAATATGCTGAAGTTGAGCACGCTTGAAAGGGTTAGGCTTAGCCTTGATCCCATGCTATTTACTAAGAGGTTTAATCAATTAAACTGCAAAAAGATCATACTTTACTTCTAAGTGTAGGTCCCAGAGAGCCTGTTAAATATAAAGTACCTCAAAGCTTTAAGTATCAAAACTTTCGAGACATCTTCACAATCATAACTTCCCTTGTTGATATAAACTTCCTTTCACAAAAAAACTTAATGAAGATGTGCATAATTAATCACAAGAGTTTAATTCTATTATCGAATCAGCAGATGAAATTATAACTTGCTATAGCTTACATTTAGAGGAAAATTTAAATAAATTATCAATATGGAGCCTAATCTTTTTGATATGCTTGGAATATTCAAGGTTTAATTCTCTATTAAAAATATTTTATCTCTTTTTTTGGTCTGCTTCACCATCCAGCTTCATACATTTTTGAGTCCCCAGGTATTTGCATTAGCTAATGTCTGTATTGCGGGAACAAGATTACTCATAAAGAAAGGTTAATGTTATTTCTAAAATTAGAGTATTAGCAAATAAATTATATGCTAGTAAAGCTCTATATATGGATAGTTTAAAATGAGCTCATTAGCATTTTCGAAATTCTAAAAGTTGAACAAAGAATTTTACAGCATATTTCCAGAGCTAGGACATAATCTAGTCGAATTGCTAAGTGATTAAAGATATTAAAAGAATTGACTCTCAATATTTAATTTAATTAAATGTGATTGAAATTAATCGATAATTAGGAATCAGTGGACAGAAGCAAAAGTATCTTGAGCCCTACAAGCATTTTAGAAAAAGTGATTAATTTCTCTAGCATATTAATGCAAGCCTTAGCTAAACCAGCAGGTGAATATTTCCTCAGTCATGAAATATCTTGCCAAGAGAAGAACAAATCAATAGATTAAACAATAAAATCTAAGAAAACTCAGAGACTTCAACAAAAATAAAATCCAAGAAATAGTCAACGAAAAAACTCTCAAAATGGGAAAGCGATTGGCAAAATCAAAAAAAAGATTTGATTAATAATCTAAGTCATATGAAAAAAATTGCAACATGTCTAAAAGTATCATTTGGTAAGATAAATAAGTCAAGTAAAACAAAAGTATATATGGTGAAATGAACAAAATAAAGTATAAAAATAAGCATGATATATTAGTGAAATTTTCTAATATTTTGGTTAAATACTAAAATGGAAACTACCATCGTGACTTGACTATTTCTCTAGGTTTAGGCTGTCCTGCTTGCAGATCATCAAGGTTGAGTAATTTGGACTCTAAGTCAATAGGTGCCTTAATATCAGAAGAGCTTTGGAAAGGCATATAATCAGTCCGCCCAAATTGTTTTATTTGTTCCATTGTAGCCCCTGAGTCATTTGATATGTTGAAGTTCACTTTTGGTCCTGAGACTTTCATAGCATTCATACCTTGAGGATTACTTCCCGGAATCTGCTGACTAAAACTTACATTTGTACTTCCTTGCATATATAATCCTGAAAGTCCAGTGTTATCTATTGAAGGTCCTGAGTAAGTACTATAACTTTGGGTTCTTGGCCCAGTTTCCACAGGTCTTGAGATAGATTGAGGATTAAAATGACTTGTCGTACTTGGGAACACTCCAGAAAGAGCATCAATATATGTTGCAGGCTTTAGTACTTGTCCAGAGGTTTGATAAGGATTTATTGGGCTAGGATTTGGGTTCGGTTGGTATACTGGATTTGGCTGAAATGATAAACTTTGTGGGAAAGATGGACCTGATTGAACTATTGGAATTGGTTGATAAGATGGTGCTGGTTGGTAAGATGGGTTTGGTTGAAGAATTTGATTTGATTGATAAGATGAAATTGGTTGAGCAATTGTAGCTTGAGGGAAGGATGAAGGTGGTTGAATAGTTGCAGCTTGGGGGAAGGATGAAGGTGGTTGAATAGTTGTAGCTTGAGGGAAGGATGAAGGCGGCTGAATAGTTGTGGCTTGAGGAAAGGATGGAGCTTGAGGGAAAGTAGGAGATGGCTGGGTAAAAGCTGTAAGAAGATCTACACTTGGGGGTTTTGAGGTAAAACTACTCTCATTACTTATAACAGGATTAGTATATTGAGGGTACTGAGGAGCATCTGGTACTTTTTTTATAGTAGGGACTTCAAATATAGACTGCACTGGAGCAGTGCCTGAACCTGGAGGAGGCCTTAGAACTTTAGGTGCAGCAGGGAGCCTACCAGGCTCTTTATCCCAAATACTAGGCTTAGCATCAATTTTAACTGGTTTTACATCTGGAGCTTTAAATATATCCACCGGCTCTGCCGGGGGCTTTCTTTCATCATAAACCTCATTCGTCCTACTTGGTTGCGAATAATTATTTGAATAACTACTATCGCTTTGATAACTTCTAGATATATAAGGATCATAAGAATCATTTCTCCATGAGGTTTCATTATATTTCGAATATCCTGTATCAGAACTTATCCCAGAAAATTTGCTTCTAGTCTTTTTCGCTTTCTCCTTTTCCTCTTCATAAAAATTCTTATCATTTAGCATTGAACATATATATTTAGCCTTATCCCTAACCCCAGTTCCCTTTTCTTCATTGTTTTCTCTATATGTGAAATCTTGAAGCATACGAATTTTAAAAGCGTTGTCTTGAACTTCATGCAAGCATGATCCAGACCCGAATTTCATAAATATTTCTATGAGGTTGAGAACTTTATAGATTCTTCTCCACTCTTTACCTGGAGATTTTAGCAACTCCCAAATGGTTTTCATTATTGTTTGACGATCTTCATGATTGAAGGTTTTTTCAGCAATATCGTGGAGGGCTGAGTTGGCTGAGCCCCAGTTTTCATCACTGCAAGCTTCAAGAATACTTCTTTCGAGAGGTGTCTTTACTATACGGTCCTTGAGCCCTGTCACAGCTTTTTTAAGAGAATCCATTTATTTACTAATGAATAAAACGTTAAGTTACAAGTTCGAGTAAGGGTTTTTAGGATGATGGAATTTTATGTAATTTTGAAGGATTTTAGAGGTCATTGAAAGATGTAGGATGATGTAAATTTTGAATAGGTTTATGGGTGGAGAATTTATTAAATTAATTTTGAAAGATAGTTTATGTGCTTGATGATCGAGTTGAGGTAATAAGCATAGGAAAAAGCTTTGAAATTTATGATATAAATAAATTACTTTTCATAAGCATAATATTTTACTAATAATAAAATATGCTTACTTTAGCTTTTATATAGTAAAAATCTATTCCTAACTTTCACAGGTAATTTAAATTCTATAAAATCACCTCCAATTTCTATCTAGCATATTTCATATCTTATATACCAAAATTTATTTTTAAAGTTTTTTTACAAAATTTAAATTAACGGAATGAAAATTGAACTTCTTAAGACTGAAAGTGAATGGGCACTCAATAGCCTTGGGTGCTACATATCCGTAGACAACAAACTGTTTGATGTGGTAACACCTTTGAATAACCCTCACGAAGTAAACTCAATTGAAATTCCGATCCAAGGAGTATTAAGACTAATAATCAGAGATATGGGAAAGACCGATGGCTATTTAGCAAGTGTTTCAGTGCCGATTTCCATACTAGCAACAGCATCGCCAATGATAACACTTCCTCTATTCGATTCACCTGCATCGGACCAAGTCAACCATCTAATAATAGAATGCCCTCTTCCCAGGATCTCCTTAGCGTTATCAAACGACTGCTCTGATGACGAAATTTTCTTATCAAGTCAAGAAGCCAACCTTGATCACCCATCAGACTTCGTCATTGCCTCAAGGATCTCTTTATCAAATGAGCCTGAAGAACTCCTGCTCCAAACCTCAAACTTCAAAACTATCCAAGAAACTACCATAGAAAGCCAAAAGCAAGACATTGTTGACATATTAAACACAGAAATCGATGATTATAAACAAGAAATCTCTAAAGAAAAAGACAAAAACTCCATTCTTCAAACAAAAATCCTTCAACTAATGGGCGCTTTAAAAACCAACTCAGAAAAGGCATTTGCTAGAGAAAGTTCCTTATTGGATTTGGTGAATGAAAAAGAGGAAAAAATCAATAAATGCATTGAAATAAACATCGAACTGCAAGCAGGGCAAAGAAAAATTGAGTTTGAGAAACAACAAATGAGAGAAAAGTATGAGAAATATGAAGCTCAAGAGAAATATGTAGAATCTTTAGAAAAAGAGCTTAAAAAGTATCAGGATATGCTTAGAGTTGCTGAGAAGTCAAGGGATGAACTTGCTAATACTTTAGCTGAATGTTCGAGATTTGATACTTTTGATGAACAGAATATGACTAGGAGACAAATGAGAATGCCTTATGAATACGCGCATTTAGAGAATTTTTCTGTGCCTTCTAGTGATGCTCTTTATGGGAAATGCTTGAAGTTAGAAAAAGTTTTTGAAGAGAAGGATATAAGTGAAGAGAAAATGAAATGCTCTAGTGATGATATTAAATTACAAACAAAGCAGAGCTATGATATGAATGATTCTTTGGTAAAGAAAATCATCCAGAAGACTATTGGAAAAATAATCCCTTTGAGCATGATAGAAAGGATTCGCGAGTGTTTGTATAAAGTCAATGGTGTTGAAATCAGCATTGCAATCTGTGACGATGGAATCTACGTAAAAAACGGTAAATCCCTTCAAACCCTACAAGAGTTCTGGACCCACGAAAGGGGTCCTTCCACTAAAAGCCCTATCTCTAAAAGCAAATCCCCTCTCTGGGATGAAAAAAACATTGAAAACAACTCTCGACGACAACTTCCTAAAACCTCCCCAACCAGAAACTTTCTCAAATCAACCGAAAGCAGTACTTTTAAAACCCGTAGCCCCCTAACAAAATTCGGAGCTAAGAACTTCATAAACATTCTTCCAAAAAAATCCCCTAAATAGCCTAACTGTTCATTTTAAATCGTTAATCTTTTTCCATATTTAAAAAGTTAAGTCTATGCAGTTTACACCAAAAAAGTCTTTTGAAAACTATCTCAAGCCCTTTACTGGGGCCTCTGGGACAAAAGCTAAAAAAAGAGAAAGCACAGGAGGAAGGTTTATACCTAGTCGTGTGACATCAAATCTAACTCAATTATTTGAAAAAGCAGATCAAGAAAATTCTAATACAGGAAAAGCTCCGTTTGACTCGACGAAAATCTTCTCGTCTTTGTTAGAAGCTCAGTTATTCGGAGATGCTACTAACAGGCAGTCATCTAGTAAGTTACTTTCTTATAGGACAGGGATGATTAATTTAACTGAATGCAAGGAAAATCAAGCCTTTTCACAGATGGAGTTGCCCAATGAGAAATTTGAAAGTTCTCAGAGAGTATTACCGAAAATACCGTATAAAGTATTGGATGCACCTCAGTTACAGGATGATTTTTATTTAAATGTTTTGGACTGGTCAGCGAAAGATGTGCTGGCTGTTGCTTTGAGTAACTCGATTTACTTGTGGTCGGCCGTGACTAGTTCTGTTGTCCATATGTGCGATTTCAACAATGATATTGTTGGCTCATTGAGTTGGGCTCCATCAGGCAATCACTTAGCAGTTGGGACTACATCTGGTAAAGTCCTTCTATATGATGTTGAACGGAAAAATACAGTACGAACTTTACCAGGTCATGGTGGTAGAGTGGGTGCACTAGCTTGGAATAGCTGGCTTCTGACATCAGGTTCCCGCGATAAAGAAATCCTTCACAGAGATTTACGTTGTAGTAAGGACTTTACAGCAAAACTAATAGGCCATAAGCAAGAAATTTGCGGACTTAAATGGTCCTTTGAAGGAGATCAATTAGCATCAGGAGGAAATGATAACAAATTAGTAGTTTGGAGTGCTCAATCAGTAACTCCATTATATAAATTCAAGTCTCATACAGCAGCAGTTAAAGCTGTTGCCTGGTCGCCACATGAACATGGAGTACTTGTTTCAGGTGGTGGAACTACAGATAGAACTATTAGAACATGGAATACTTTAAATGGCACCCCAGTCAGTGCTGTTGACACCCAGTCTCAAGTTTGTTCTTTGGTATTTTCTAAAAACTACAATGAGTTAGTTAGCACACATGGGTATTCACAAAATCAGATTATGCTTTGGAAGCATCCTTCAATGCAAAAAATTGGGGTTTTTTCAGGACATACTTCAAGAGTGCTTTATATGGCCATGTCACCTGACTCACAAAATATTGTCACAGGCGCTGGTGATGAAACTTTGCGATTTTGGAATTTGTTTTCAAGAAAAGAGAGTGATAAGTACGCATATTCGAACCTTTTGCCTTCGGTTACGGATATGAGGTAATTTTAATTCCGTGCATTTGATAAGCTAATAATGAAGAATTTTTTTAAATGGCTGTATAAGAGAGAAGTTTTTTGGCGATTAGATTTGAGAAGATAAAATATAGTAATATGGATTTATTGATATATTTGATAGAAAGATACTTGCTGTTTAATAATAATCATCATCAAAAATTGGATTAGCTCAAAATTACAAATATAAAAAATAAAGCATTTCCCTTCAAGTCTTTGCAAAATAAAGTCATAAGCCCAATATCCTTTCAATTAAAGCAAAAGCATCTTCTTTTGTATCACTTTTATTTTGCTAACCTTATCTAAAGCATTCTAATTCATAATTTTTACATATTTTCCAAACAACTAAACCTCAAAAGCATGCATATCACTTAATCTTATACAAGTTCCTCACTTCTTGAATATAATCATCCTAGCATATCATGCAAATTTTACATTTCAATCTTTTATCACTTTCCTCACTAAAAATTCTCCAAATTCTAATCCAATTTAACATTTCAATCCAACTCCTTATCCTTTTTCTTATTAATTGCATCCTAAGCATAATGATCCTATCTTTTTATTAGTTTATTTATATCATAGTAATAATCGTTAAACAATCTTTCAATATTTTCACACTGTACATTTGGATTTATAGAATCATTCCAAACTCCCATACCTCTAGGGTCGAAATTATCTTCGGCCTTAGGGCGAAATGGTGAAGGCATAGCACCAATATAAAGAGAGTCCCAATTAAATCCAGCCATCCATGGATGATTCTTAACAGTTATAACTCGATTCTGGCATTTATTTCTTTTATCACTACTACTCAGGCAGTTATCTTCAGAGATTTCCTCGCCTCCAAGTCTTTTTTCAGTTTTCCTCTGTATAAGCAAATTAATAAAATTTGCAGCTTCCAATGACCATCCTGGGGGCACTTCATAATTTTTAATTTGCACTTGTTTAGACAAAATCTGATCTCTGAGTTCTTTTCGATCTTTACCCTGATAAGGCCTCTTACCCATCATAAGCTCATAAAGCAATACCCCTAGAGCAAAGTAATCAGCAGCATATGTATGGTTTTGCCTACACATAACTTCAGGAGCCATATATCCTGGTGTCCCTGATGTATCATTAAAATTATCAAGTTTCCAGGTACGGGCTATACCAAAGTCAGTAATTCTTAAATATCCTTTGCTATCAAAGACTAGATTTTCAGGCTTTATATCTCTATGGATGATTTTATTATTGTGAATGTATTCAAGACCTGTGATGATACATGCGGAAAAGAATCTAACTTGGCTTTCTAGGAAAAATCTCTGGCGGTTCATGTGGTAACGAAGATCTCCTCCTGTCATGAGATCCATGACAAGAAATAAAGTATCTCTGTCTTGGAAAGCGAATTGCATATTTACGATAAACGGGTGTTTTAAATTTTCAAGGATTTTACGTTCGTTCATTACTGAATGCACACTTCTTTTACTTATAACTCTTAGTTTATCCATCTCTTTCATAGCAAATAATTGTTTAGTCTTGTGCATCTCAACTTTCCACACCCTGCCAAAGCCCCCTTTTCCTATAGGGTATAAGAAGTTAAAGCAAGAACTAAAGAGAAGCTGGGTTTTAGTATCAGACTTTTTTAGGGATTTTGGAAGAGATTTCATTCGAGGACTAGATTGCGATTTTATCTCTCGAGTATGAGAAAATTTCATTGTTTTCGATTATAATAAATAAAAAAAAGTTGCTTACTTTAAATTTTATTTAAAAAAACAGTTAGAGATGATTGTTTTGCTAGATAATCATATGCAAATTTTACAATAATGTTGGATATGATAATGGGGATTTTTGCAAAACTTAATAGTTGGAATTGATTTAAACTATGCAATTGTATTTGAATGCAGAATTTAATAAACCTAGGCTGAAAGCAATTAAAACTAAAATAATCATAATATTTTTTTGTATAAGCATTATGCTATATAAACTTCATATGCAAAATAACTCTCTTATATCATGCATAAAAATATAAGACACATATTTTATTTTCCTTAACTCTAATTTCTTTGTAAGTTTTAGTCTGCATGATTTCGTCTTCTACAAGCATTTGAAGCTTTATTAAAAATTATATATCCATGCTTAAAACAAGAGCAAATGCACACCAAAGCATTATTTATAAACACACCAAAAAGCTTTTCCTCATGAGTGTCATCTGTCTGTCTCGAGCCACGATCATATATAGTGCTATAATCATTTTCATGGCCATTAAATCCCATATTTTTCGATATACAAATATCAGTTCTATTTTCTGTATTACAACCTTCGTTGTCTCGACTATACTCTTTATATCCAGTATTCATGCTTTGTCTCTGTACATTTCTTATCGTATTCCTATTATTTATATTGTATGAATAAATTGTATGCATTTGATATCTTGCATTGTCATATCTTATATAGCTTTTTGTATTCGCATTTATTTTCGCCTGGATATTTTGCTTATAATTTGATGTTTCTAGCTTTGCATTTATTTTTGCCTGGATATTTTGCTTATAATTTGATATTTCTAGCTTTGCATTGTAATCCAAAATAACTATAAATTCTATAGTCACTTCAGTCATTTTGCCTTTAAATTTTCTTACAAAGCATAATTCTTTCTGAGTCTTCAGTAGATTATTTTGATAAAAAGGTAATGCGTTAAAAAGGTTTATTTGAGAAGTGTCGACCATTTCCGAGTTTTTATTAAAAACACGAAAGCTAAATTCTTGAAAAGCGCTTTCTTCAAATTGGACTTCTGTATTGAGGTTGAGGCGAAAATAGTTCTTACCAAATTCCCCAACAACAAAGAAACCACTGGAGTTCATTGCTTTTAAAGTTGTGAGTTTGGCTTTATAGAGAGCATTTTGCGATGCAGGCGCGGACATTTATACTAAAATTTATAGACAAAATATTTGTGAATATGGAGAATCAGTATAAAATATAGTGATTATGGGGTTTAAATATATTCAGAGCTACTATAAATCATTAATAAAACTACTATAAAACCATTATAATTCTCACTTAATAATATTATTATGCCTAAATTTCCATGTTAGCATGATGCAATCTTGGATTCAAATGATAGCTATTTTTATCATCAAATATAACTTCATGCAAATGAATCGCTCTACCATTTTCCTCAGTATTGTTTGCATTAAAAGATGGTTCTAAGCCTTCTATTTCTTGATCAAGATTGAACTGAGGGCCATTATATGATATCAATTGAGCTGTTGTTGATGGACTTTGATTATCTTTAGAGTAATTTTCATTAGCCATAGTAATATTAGTTTCTTCCACAGGATGATAAGCATTTGATTTAATTCTCCAGGAGATTATTTTCTTTGTACAGCAGCCTTCTTTAATAGAATTAACAAAAACTACCACCAAAATTATAAGCATTATCAGGCACATCAATATTATTATACTTAAATAAACTTTATCAGATAAAGATAAAGTGTCTTTAAGTACTCCTTCAAATGAGTGTATAATCACAACTCCTAAGACGAGACTAACCAAAAAAATAATAAAAGGGTACACAAAAATCTTTATGCACTCTTCAGCAAAGCTTCTACAAGAAAAAACTGTCTTATAATTAAACTCTATAATAAACAATGCTTTGCAAATATCACAAGAAATTCCTTTTATTTCAAGGTTTTGTGATAGAATCCATGCCTTCAGACATTTTTCGTGAATGTACTTCATTGTTCCATTGCAAAGACAAGGGCTAATAATTGGATTATTTTCAATCTGTATATCAAAACAAATTCTACAGATCCTATCATCATCAACTTTTTGAATAACTATTTTAGGATAATCTTCTGGTAAGTCGCTTTCTTTACACTGATTAAATTCCATTGATTTATATGATATTAAAAAATGATCAGAATAAGATTTTTAGTGTAAGTTTAATATGAATTCTGTATGATTTTATATTATTCGAAAAATGAATAAGGGACTTTTAGTTGGACAGTTTTTAAGAAATGCTGATATTAACTGTCGATTTAGAAGAAGATGATAAGTACTTATGAGCTAATAGATGTGATTTAAGATTTAAAGTATGTGCAGACAAGCATGCCATTGTTATTAAAAATATTATGAAAAATAGTTAAGTAAGCCTAAGAATAGGGATTATTATAAGATTATGAAGACTATAGAGATCTTGATATTCTTTAATGAGGGAATAATTAAGAGGCTAGCTTTAAAAATTTTATCGCTCACGAACCTTCATTCATAGGAGAAGTCTGCTAAGCAAAATGCGTATTTTCAGCAACACTGTAGAAGAAAATCAAAGTCAAAAATAAGAAAGCTTAGATAATTGCTGAAATAAATTAAAAAGCATAAAGAATCAGTTATGATCACCAGAAATAGTGAGATATTGAAGACAATTAGTCAGCATTCGCCGGCGATAAACCTTAACTAATTCTGATTAGGGATTTTAATGAGTTAGCTTGCTTGCTTGTATAGGCATTTGGCAATTTATAAGCTACCTTGAGTAAGAAATAGGAGGCTAGAATACTTTTTATAAAGGAAATATTGCGAACATTTCGATTTTTTTAAAGATAAATTAAGCGAAAGTTAGATTTATGCTACTGATGGTTAAATTTTATGAAAAATTATCGACTTGATGGATTTGAATTGATAAATTATTATTTTGATTATTTAAGGGAATTACATAGTTACGGAAATTTAATCATATTTGACGATAAATATTTAATCTTTTATGACTTTATTATTGCAAATTTGGATTAATTTATCCATGCAAATAGCTATCTTTAATTAAAAACATAAGAGCATAAAAATTTTGTAGAGTAGGTTTTCTTTGTCTGCTTTAAAATTAACTTAAATTTTTTTTAATTTGGAATATTGCAAATTAAAAATATTAATGCCAAGTTTCTCATATATAAAAATAAGTACTTTTGAGTCATGTTGAAATAGATATAGCATATAAACTTAATTCTTAAGCATGAAAATTTAGGGAAAATAAAAAAGTATCACCTTCAATTTAGTAAAAGCAATTTAATATACCTCTCTATTAGATTATATATTCTAATCTCTAAATTTATTGAGTCACTAATAATCAGTCATTTAAAGTTTAGAATAATTATTGGCATTAAACTAACCGAAAAATAATTATTAAAAGCTGCAAGTTTACTTTTTAAACAATTCATAAGTATAGCCTTTACCACAACCTGCATAATAAACTCTATAAAAATATCAATATAAGCACTAAAACTTGCTAATGCAAAATCTTTCTTCTCAAATCATATTTTCCATTTCAGCCTAATTATAATTTTATTCTAGTTATCCAAAAAATATCTTCTATAATAAATGATATTTATTACTAGATTTTTCAAAGATTTCTTGTTATTACTTTATTAGCATGGCATGCCTTAAAAAACTAGGCTTCATAAGGAAAAGCAAAATAAACGCAAGACCTACCTCAGTTATACTCACTCTCAAAAAGAAACTCTTAAGAATTACTGGGAAATTATTAAAGACGATGAGTGGTACACTATCTCGAATCAGCTGAAAGAAAAAGGTTGCAAGGCTCTCAAACTTGGGCCGGACAAGGTTACAGGTATCTTTCTACTTTAATTTTTATAATATACTCTACAAATTTATTTAAGCAAAATTTCTCATATTTTTCACATCACTTTGATTGATAATTTTTTGAATATTGATTTGTAGGTTGATGCTCCTAAAACTCTTTAAGCACTTTAATTTTGGTTTGTGATCATCATTTATGTCAAGCATTCAGAAATAATTTTAAAATTAATTCGTCAGTTAGCTTTAGTTTTATTAACTGTTAAATCAAAAACTCTGAATACTTTTATGCTAGTCTTTATCAGTGCCACATTTTTTTAGAATCTTAAATAATATATATAAGATAACATCATCTATGAAGCATATAAATATAATTAATATAAAGTACGAAAAGTATTTTATAATAAAATCAGAATTTTCAATTCAGCTTCATGAAAGATAGCCTGAAATTTGATAGTTAAGATGTAGTTTCAATTTAAATAATTACCTTGAATTTTAAAGTGAATAAGATTAATAAAATATTAGCATAAAAATCAAAATCTAATTTAATCTTTCAGTATTTATTACTATAAGATTAGAATTAATTTACTAAAATAACTTTTGTAGGCTAAATAAGACTACCCTTAAATCCTAAAAAAAGTTAATTATTGCTCGAGACTTAAATTCTACTTTAATTACTAAACATTTTCAGAAATTTCCTGCGAATACTTATTCATATGCTCTACAAACTCATCAAAGTCAATTTTCCCATCTTTATTCGCATCAGCTTCATCGATCATTTTTTTGACAATTGATTCGCAGGCTGATGCTCCCAAAGACTCTCTAAGCTCTTCAATATCAATTTGGCCATCGTCGTTTTTGTCAAACCTTTTGAAAGCATTTTTCAAATTAATTCGACAGTAAGCTTTAGTTTTATTAACTGTAGCAGTCAGGAACTCTGAATAGTTTATAAGTCCATTTTTATCAGTATCGCATTGCTTTAGGATCTCTTGAGGGTTTATTCTGAAGTCGAAATGTTCAACTGCTTTCATGATTTCATCGGTACTAAGGAACCCATCTCCATTTTTATCAACACTCATAAAAACTTCTCTTAGTTTATCAAAATGCGAATTATCCAACAGCTGGGACACAATAAAAACATAAATTGCCGTTTGCAACTTACTATGCGTTCTAAAGCAACTAAGTCTCTGTAAAGACTCTGCCTCAAGTTCCTTATCCGGTACCTTAGACAACCCTCTTGTCTGTAGCCAATTATCATTAAATACTTGTTCAATTGTATACCTCGTATTAGGATTTTTATCAAGCATTTTTCTAAGCAAAATTTTCGCTTCTTCAGTTACATGCTGCCAAGACTGATGTCCAAAAGTTAATGGAGCACCTTTAATCCTAGCAAAAATCTCCTGATCGTTTTTCCCTGCAAAAGGTACATGCCCACTGAGCATTATAAATAAAATAACTCCAAGACTCCAAACATCAATCTGTTTATTATAAGTAGAAGTTAAAATTTCAGGGGCCATGTAATAGCATGTGCCTATAGCTTTACTTAATCTTTTTTCTGGTGGGACAAATCTTGAAGTTCCGAAATCAATCAACTTAAGCTTAGCATCAGGATCATTACTTTCAAATAAAAGGTTTTCAGGTTTCAAGTCTCTATGGACTATATCTTGATTATGGCAATGCATTATCGCTGAAACAATATCTAGCATATACTTAGCAGCTTGATTTTCTCCGAATCTTCGTGATTTCTGTATTCTTTCAAACAGTTCACCTCCAGTGCATAACTCAGTGATAATATACAGCTTGCTTTGGTTTCTAAACACTTCAAAAATCCTAATGATATTAGGGTGATCTAATGCTTTGAGAATAGAGACTTCTTTAGAAAGTTTGTCGATTTCTTTCTGATTCGACTCATTTATGTAAATTGCCTTGACAGCTCTTTTCATACCTGTTGGCAAATGGGTGCCTATGCAGACCTCACCAAAAGACCCCGATCCTAATGTTTCTCCAAGTTCGTAATCCTTGGTTATAGGCAATGTGCTTATTTGTATAAAGTCTGCCGGGTTTAAAACAAATGTTTTTGAATCATGCACTGAAGAAGTTAATAAGTCTTTGGTACTTACATTTTCTACTTCATTAGTTCTTACTGGTGCACAGCAATTTCCCATTTATATACTATTTAGCATTTTTTTCCTTTATAAACAAGGATAAACTTCCCAGTCTCCTTATTATTGGTTGTAATCATTTTAGCAACATCTTGTAGGACTTCTCGAACTAAAGTTGTTGTTATAGGCTAAATGGAAATTACGGTACTATAATCCATTGCAGGACTTGAGTTGATTTCTATAAGCCAAGGTGTTAGGGTGTTATCAATCATAAAATCATAGCCAAAAAGCTCGATACAGTTTTTACGGCCTAGGTTCCCAACTGAGGATATTGAGTATTTTATGATATCTTTAATTTTAGGGAAGATAGATTCGCGCCAATAATCCTTATGACAACGTTCACGAAGGTAGTCGATAAATTGGCCTATATGCCACATGCAGCCGTTTTCAATATCTTTGAATTTTTTGCTGTTCTTTGAGATACTATTGTTTGTTAAATGACTATATTTGTTAGAAAGATTGTTAAGATCGTATTTTTCAACTGAAAAACGTAGGTAGCTCGATAGGTAAACCCAGATTGTTAATGGATAACTATTGGTTACTAATACCCATTGCCGAATATCAAACTTTTTGTTTTGGATTAGCAGAGGATTTTCGATGTATTTTTGGACTACCCATTGCTTAGAGTTTTGGGTATAAGATTTTATGTCATCAAGATTAGAGAACACCATTATATCACGGCCGCGGGACTTACTTCCTGGCTTGACAATCCATACATTTTTGCTCCCACAGATACTTGCTTGAGGATCAAGGTCTGAAAGCTTTTCGAGTAAGTCTTCTGTGGCCTGTGGGAGCACATTCAAGAGAAATCAAATTCTTCACGCCACTATGTTTATAAAACTCATTACTAGCTTCCTGCCCATTATTAGAACATATAATTTTCCATTCATAAGAATATATCAAACTCATCGGCCTATCATAATCAATCTTCACCCCCTTTTCTACAAAATTCATCCATCTCCTAACAACATTCATCGATGTCATAATTTTTTCATAACAATATCCACTTTTAAAATAAGCAAATGCTTTTAGCATAGAAATCGCTTTATATATTTTAAAAGCATCACAAAATTCATCATAATCTTTACCAATCATCCTATAACATCTTGGAAAAAAGGTACTAGAATTAATGTCAAAAAGTTTTTTGGTCTTTTTAATATTTTCGCAAAAGTTCCATTTGCAGCTGAGTTCAAAGTTTTTGGGAAAGTGATTGATTATTTGATGATCTTGGATTTTTGCAGGTACTTTTGCTGACCGAGTCCAGAGGAGGTTGAAAAAAGGTGAGTTTGGGTCGGGGTTTTCAACCCAGTCTCGTTCTTTTAAACTTTGTTTAAGATCAGGATATTCTCCGAGTATGATAAATATATTATTATTTTTACTATACCCATGAGCAATATTCCATTCCTCCTGGCTATGAACTTTTATAGAACTACTGCCTTGATATCTAAACTCTTTCATTTTAAGAAGTCTTGGTGATCCAACAGGTATGCTTCGACTCCTTAATGTACTATTCCCAAAATACTTACCTGATGCCTGGAGTATTGTAGGTAAGCACGGCATATAGATTTTTTTCAGCTCATCATGACTTGAAGTATTTTTACTTCGTTTTTTTAAAATACTCATATTTATAAACTTCCTTTATTTGAATTGTATATAGCTATGTTGTTCAAGATGAATAAATCATTAATTTAGGTACTTTCAATAAGATTAGCAAAGGATTTTTGTTTAATGAACTCATCTTGCTATAAATCGACTTTTACATTTTAAATTTAAAATATGCAAAAGGCTGACTAACAAATGATAATGATAATTAAACTTTATCGTAATAAAAACCACAACATAAATATATTTTATATGCTCAAAAATGATAATTCATATAAAAGATATTTATGAAATACTAGTAATTAAAGCATTGCTAAAACTTATAGGATAATTATTGTTTTAAACTAATATAAGTATTTTAAAATTCTTTATATAAATATCAAATCTTGAACTTTATAATTTTAGAATATGCAATTTATACATATGATAAATATAAGCATGCTAATAAAAAAATCACAACAAAATGACAATATTTAAGATTTAGCCCATAGTTTTCCATAAGATAATTTTCATGTGTTTCATAAAGGTACTATCTGTATGCAACAATCAATCCAATATAATAATGCAGTATCAAATGCTGCATAAATTATTATTATCATAAAGTTTTTACACATAAAAATATAAATACATCTTTGCTAATATATTTCATGCTCAAAAGGTTCTTGCCTATTATCCGTTTTCACTCCGAAAAGCTGCCAAGTAAAGCTGAAGACCTAAAGCTTAACGAGAAAAAAGCTCTTCAAGATATACACGATGAGAATATTGAGCAGGGGAAAAAAAAGATTTCTGACTGGTTCCCTGACCCAAATGTACCTGTGGATCGTAAACAGTACCCAATGTATCCAAGTGCATATGGACCTAGTGATGAAGAAGACACACCTGCATTTTTTTTAGAAGACCTTAAGGATTATCAATACATTTATACACCGAAGGCTGCTCTTGATTTTGCTGATTCAGATTTTTGTCTGATTTTCCAAGCTAAACGACGATATTTTTTCTATCCTTCCAAGCTCCGTTACTCGTGGAAAATTATTTTCCCTGTTTTTTTCTCTGCAGCTATCACATTTCAAGCTGCAGCTCATGCGACTTCTATTATTGCCCTTAGCTGGGCTTTACCGCTTGTTATTCTCACGAGGGGGCTTATGGCTAAACAAATTTTTCTTCATAAAGACGGCAAGAAAATCAAAGTTTTGTATAAAAGATTCAAATTCGGAAGGACTCTAGAAAAAATCATCGATATTAAAGATTTCAAAGAGCCAAGTGGAGATGCATTTCTTATGTGGAGTTTTTACGAGTTCCCAGATGACCTAAAAACTTTTAATGAAAACCCCAACATAGAAAAGATTACTTTCGCTAAATATTGGGGATGGTGGTCATTCTTTATCCTCCCCAAGTATCCAGAAATCATAAACAGGGAAGTATTAATCAATGCTCTAAATGGAATTTACATCGACACCAAGCAGAGTGGAGGCGAGGATTTAAAGAGTAGATACTTTATACTAGAAAAAAAGCAAGGATCTCAGTCTAATGTTAGCTAAATTATGGGAAATGGAAGCGACCTTTAGGTCCAAGGTGGTCTCCATACACCTCACCCTTAGCTAGGACTTGGTGATAAGGATCATCCTTAAGCTTAAGAAGACCTTTTCTCAACGGCACATAGCAAACTTTGTGAGTAGGCCCTTTTCTGTACATCTTAATAAGTGATGGTAAGAACATAAGTCCACCTAAAAGACACACTTTTTTACCTGCGCTATGGACAAATGAGTTTTCCAAACGTTGTAGTCTTACAATGCTGATCTGAACAAACTTCTGATCATTGAACTTGAGTTTAAGAGCCCTTGAAAACATTTATTATTCATATTTAGTATTAGGGTATAGGGAAGGTTGTGATTTTTATATGATATATATTGTATATATCGATAATTCTATAGAGACTTGGTGTGATTTGTCCTAATTTTAAATTTTCATATAAATTTGTATAGTTTTTAGTGCTATTAATTCATTACTTCTCTCAAAATTCAACCAATAATCCTATAAATAATCATTCAAATTTTATCCCAAAATATTCTCTTAAATCAACCCAATTTTCATAAACCTCCTATTATTTATTTAAAACAACAGCCAGATACAAAGCCAAAGCCACAAGAATCACTGCAAAAATTGCCCAAACCTGATTATGATTTTCCTTATTATCCATAAAATCTTCTTGCAATTGCTCTCTGTCTTTTTTCTTGTTACTTTTGAACCTGCCTTTTCTTGACTCAAACACCTGGTCAAATGAAGCTGATTTTGTCAATGTTGGCAAAGGTTTCTGCTTTACAAAGCCAGGGTTTCTATTACTAACTGGTCTTGTATATAGATGAATAATAGGTATGCAGGCCAGTCCTCCAAACAAAATAGCGAATTCCATTAGATTTGGAAGTATAAAATTATCTAATAATATTGAAAATAAGATATTATAATAAGTATTTATAAGTTCAGGAAAATGATAGTAAATTGTCTTTTGTTTATGATTTTATTTCTGAGACACTTTTTGTTAAGATTTTCGTTAAATTTTATGATAGATTAGGGTTTTATGAGCAGCTCTTTTTTGCAATTTTATGTTGGGTGCATTGCATGCAAATAAGTGGTTTAGTTTGGATGAATTAAATGCATATTTTAATTTGATATTAGTTAAATGAGTAGAATTAATAATGCTGATGCAGGGCTGCATGGAAATTTAGGAAATGCCATTGTATTTAAGTTTTTATATGGAATTAAAAACAAGGACTGCTTTTTGAAGTTTAGATTTTATAAGGCAAAACTACATTTAATTAGCATTCATAACTTTATTAAGCATCACAAATTAACAACTACCTACCAAAATTCCCATTAATCAAATTTTACCATAATGATTCTATTTCCTTATCGTAACTCCCCCAATTTAAACATTACAATATAAAATGCAATTCTAATATCTATTCATCACCTTTATCTGCTATTAACGGATTTTAAAATCCTCACAACTTCCTAAAATCACCTCTTAATCCTAATCAAAACCCTAAATTCTCTTCCACAATACCCTGAAACAATCCAATTCCTCAATTTATTTATTTTTTCTCACTTCCCATTCATTAAAGTTTATCTATAACGTTCTATTTATTCTGCTAACCTAAAATCAATCCTCAACACCTCATATAACCACTATATATCACATCTTTATAAAAATTCAGAAAGATTTCTAAAAATGAATCTCANGAAACAATCCAATTCCTCAATTTATTTATTTTTTCTCACTTCCCATTCATTAAAGTTTATCTATAACGTTCTATCTATTCTGCTAACCTAAAATCAATCCTCAACACTTCATATAACCACTATATATCACATCTTTATAAAAATTCAGAAAGATTTCTAAAAATGAATCTCAACAAAAGTTTTGACTTGAGCTTTGCAAGTGACCCAACTCTTATCTTTCCTACCCAATTTTTCACGCCTACAAAGTACAAGTTTGAGCTAGGTGGATTACTAGTCTACGATATCAAAGCTGAGTTGAAAACTGGGGATTTTATCATACCAGTCAATTCACCGTTTGGGTTAAAAAGAATCCTTATACCAACTCATTACATACTTGAACTTCCAGAAGACCCTTCTTTATTAGCATTTAACAGCAAATTTGAATGTGGGAATCTAGCTAAAGCTGTAAAACTGAGTGATTATGAATATGACTTATATACTCGATCTGATACAGGGAATACTGAGCAGAACCATTGGTATTATTTTTCAGTACAAAACCCTAGGAAAACTTCGATAACATTTAATATATGTAATTTGAAGAAATCTGATCCACTTTATATGAGTGGAATGAAACCTTGCATATGGAGTTGTAAAGCTAAAGAACTTGAGAATCAAGGGTGGCATAGGTCTGGGACATGTGTGAGCTACTTTCTTAAAGATAATGGGACTTATACATTGAAGTTCACTTATGGGTTTAAGTATAGTGGCGATATTGTGTATTTTGCTTATTCACAGCCTTATTCGTATAGTGAACTTCAGGGGTACTTGAGGACGATTGCTAGCCAGCATAAGGAGATATTAAGGATGGACCAGCTTTGTTTAAGTAATGATGGGAAAGAGTGTAGCTTGCTGACTATTACAGATTCGATACAGGATTATATTGACTATGAGACTGAAGTTAAAGATATGAATGATATGGTTAGGTGTCTAAGGAAATTCAGAAAACCCAAGCCAGGCTTCCGTAAAAAGACCCCAGACAAACATTCCCATAAAAAAGCTATAGTACTAATGGCCCGAGTGCATAGCGGAGAGACTGTTTCAAGCTTCATGATGCTTGGTGCCATTGAATATCTTCTAAGTTCTTATATGACAGCCTTATTTCTCCGTAAGAACTTTATTTTCAAAATCATCCCAATGCTAAACCCTGATGGAGTCTATTTCGGTAACTACCGATGCTGTCTTAAAGGTACAGACCTCAATAGAAAATGGCTTCGTCCCCATAAGATCTCTTCACCCACAATATATCATGCAAAACTTATGGTCTTTGCTTTAGCAGCACGTCATGATATCAAACTTGTATGTGATTTCCATGGCCATACAAAGAAAAAATCTGTGTTTATGTATGGCTGTTCAGTCAAACCTGACAATTATGAAGATATGAGAAATAATCTTTTAACTAGAGTTGTCCCTTATTACATGTATAAACGGAATAGATTTTTTTCATTCCGGCTCTCCCATTATCGTATTGAAAAGTATAAAGAGTCAACTTCTCGCATTGTGCTTTTTAAAGAACTACAGATCCCTCACTGCTATACTATGGAAGCATCTTTTTTTGGTCCTGAAGGAGGCAACTCACATTTTTCAGTTGAGGATTTGAAGACTTTGGGCAAAGACCTTTGTCGTTTTTGCACTGTTTTCATTAAAAACTCTTTTTACCACCGAGCTATCGCTGATACAAATAGCTATCTTAGAAGCTTAAGAGTTAAATCCCTTATGCAAAAATACCAAGATAAAAACACGAAAATGCATATTGAAATATCTTCAGCTCCAATACCAGATAAGAATGTTGAAGAATATAAAAAAGAGACTCAAGATAACAAAATTGAAGCATATGAAAAGCTTTTTACTAGTGATGAGGAACTAGAGAAAATTGAAGAAATAGAAGAAAATGAGGGAAATGATGAAGATAATGAAAAAACTGAAGATAATGATGATAATGCATTTTGGGAGCAAGTTGATATTGTGCCTTGCTTACCTGATGCTGATAGTAGTGGAAGTGACTCTGAAGCTTATAATGAGATTATGGATGATGGGGAAAGGGTCGAAAATAATGCGGAAGTTATTATGACTCCAATTGTAACAAGTGTTGACCTGGAAAAAAAGTTTAAAATTGTGAGGAATGAGAGATTTTTGAGTAATAGGAATAGTAGTGTGCCAAGGAATGAACAGTGCTTGGCGGTATCGTGGAATAAAAAAATCAATGAGAGTTTGGTTTTACAAACTTTTAGGTTCCCAGAAACAGAAGTGGAGATTAAAAAAACTAAACATTTTGAGCCGGTTAGAGCATCGATTGGAGTTCGAACATATAGACACAGAGTTTCTAAATCTTTAAACACAGGTAAGAATAGTTTAAGATTTTTGCCTGCTCTTAACAGTTTTTCAAAGTCAGGAGATACTAAGAAAATGCCGACATTGATGTCGTTTCAAGGAATGGCGGAACAAATAAGCAAGATTGTTTCTTTCGGAAACAGTTCTCAACACAGAAAATAATATGGAAACTAAATATTATGTAGTATATCTATGCATGAGATTTTAATATTGCTATTTTTTCCTATGAAATTTACTTAAACTTAACTTTCATACAAAACTTTATAACTCTAAACAACTCTAATTCCAGCATAATCTATCTATATTAAAATCACCCCTTCAATAACCTAAATTCTCCAATTTATATCATAAACACTATACATTACAAATCCTAAATATCCAAACTTATCATTCCATCTATCTCTAAATTTTCTCTATATAATAAATAATTCAATAACAATGAGCTACAATTCATGCAATGATCTCGGTATTCCCTGGTGCTCTGTAATCTATTCTTTCCTAGCTCTATCATTCCTCCTACTCATCCTGACTGTAACTTTTATTCAGATAATCCAATACACTTTAATATACAAAGAATCTCGAATTATGAACTATAGCAAAAATCTAGTGTTTGCTGCGCAGTTTCTACAACTTTTTTCAATGTGTTTACACTATGCTTTTGTTGGAGATGATTTCAACATAATCTTCTTACTTCAAGAATACTTTCTCAATGTACAGTATTCTTTGGTTTTCTACTACTTTCTAATACAGCTCTCAGAAAATATGAGATCTTTACGACAAGTTAAAATCCCTTTGATAATCCTTAATGGGCTCATGCTTATTGGTTTTATTGTATTTCTAGCTGTTTACATTGCCCTTGATTTGGATATTTATTCATGTAATAGTATCATTTGGGTCTATCTTCATGGATGCGGCATAGTCTTAAGTAGCATTTTCATATATTTAGGCTATCACGCAGGGAAAAACCTTAAAGTTATTGCTCAGAATTATAACATCGTAGTCAACAACAATAAACTTAAACACTTTTGGTAGCATCTATTCAGGGTTATTATTGCCAGTATGAGCATTGCTAGTATTGTTAATATATGTGAATCAGTGTATTTTATTGACATCAGTAATCATGATTGCTTTAATAGTTACTCAGATGATGAATATCTGGATATTGCGGTTTTTATATTGATTAGGGTTTTTTCTCATTATCTTTTCTTAGTCAGTTGTTTGTATATTTTTAAAAATGAAAGGAAAAAATCGATTTATAGTGAAATTAATTCAGAAAGTGAAAAAAGCTTACCGAACCCTTTTGAAGAGCCAAGCGCTTGGGTTTTTTCTCCGACAACAACACAGTTGGATGCAATATTGGAATGTTCCCAGAATTCGAATCAGGGTAGTTATAAATAAATTCATTTAAAAATAAAAAGTGGATGCATTTAGAGATATATTTTGTGAAAGAAAAATGTTTATTTTGTTTGAATTATAAACTTGATAATTATTTATGATGAGTAAATATGGTTAAAAATTAAAAGAGGTATTTGGAGAATAAAGTTTTTGCAATGCTTTTTGGTTAGTTATGGCCAGTTTGATTAAAGAGTTTAGATATTAGGCTAAAAAAACTATAAATGATTATAGTCTGCAAGAGTGGAATGATATTCAAAGCTTAGTGAATATTACATAGAATCAATTTAGAATTAAAAGAATATGATTTATATAATAATATAAAAAACTATGAAATTTTGAAATAATTAACTATTTTTGCTATTATTATACTAATTCCCCTCTATCTTAATTTTTAGCAGAAAAATAGTATGTGTGGAATTTTCTTAACTAAAATAAAGCTTTAATGGTTAGGCTAGATTAATGCTTTTATCAAGGTTCCTCTGGTCTTTACTGCTGAAGGGTAAAGAATGAAAATTTTCTAATCAACTTTTAAGCAAACTGTAAATTAAATTTCATTATAATATTAGACAAAAACCTAATTATACAGAATGAACGGTAATTTTTTATTATTTTTCAAACTTGATTATTTACTGATATTCCTTTGTTTAAAATTTCTGAGATTTCTCAGATAATTTTTGCTTGATTGTGCTAAATAACAATAATTTTATAATAATCAATTCTAGACTTTATGCACGAGATCTTTTCATATTATATAATATATAAATTTAATTAATAAACAAAGGATGCTAAGTGTTGATTAAATTGAATAAGCAACATAATATAAAGATAGCATATATAGCTTTAATAATAACATTATTTTTTATAAATGTTTAAATTTCTATATAAAACTATCCAATTTTCTACCTTATTTATCCTTTACAATATTATAATATCTAACTTTATATATATTCTTGCACCCTTTCTTTACGCATTCAATATATGCTTCATATCTTGTATTGCTTGCTTCTTATACAAAATCTTGCCAAAAATTTCATCAAATCTACTTACAGGCACTGTAGCTCGAACAAGTCCATCACACTCTTTACAACTTTCATTGACAGCTGGACGACAATTCTTACAATTCAAATGCCCACAAGGAACACAAACAACTGCATTTTCCAAATTTCCAAAACAAGAATGACAAATCAAATTAGTCTCAAGAGAATTCAAAGCATTTTCAACCTTTTCTAATACTTTCGCTAAGCTTTTTTCTTTTTCTATAAGTATTTTACCTTTTTTCTGATTTTCTTCATCAAGAACTTTCATCCTGTCTCTATCATCTTTAATTTCTTGTAAGCGTTTTACAAGGTTTTTATTATCTTCCATTGAGTTTTTGTAGTTGTTTTTTTCTATGACTAGTGCTTGAGATATAGCAGCTATATCCATATCTTTGGCACTAATTTGATTTTCAAGTTTGGCTTTGATTTCTTTGATATTGTTTAGGTCTTGCTTTAGTATGCTTATATCAGAAGTTAAGCTTGAAATGATGCTTTTGCATTTTTCAAGTTCAGTTTTGGATGAGTTTAGCTGAAGGGTTAGTGTTTTTTTATCTTTCTCAGAGGTTTCTAAGGAGTTTTCTGTTTTTTTTATAGTTTCTAAAGCTGTGAAATGAGCAGATTCTATAGTTTCTATAGAGTTTTTTAGTTCTTCTAATGATGAACTGGCTGCTCCAAGTTCTTCAGTAAGTTCAGAATTGTGCTTCCTTATAGAATATAGTTCATTTATAAGCTCTTGAATTCTTTGGTCTTTCTGTATAAGCATTTGAGATTTTTGGTTTAGTTCAGAAGTAAACTCCGAAGATTTGTCTTGCATTTTAGTTTTAGATGAAGACTCTTCAAAAAGCTTACTTTTAAGGTTTTCAATTTCTTTTAACAGTCCTGAAAGTGACTCTTTCAGCTTTATGTTCTCTTCTAATGATTGCTGTAAGGACTTTTTAGTAAAAACATATAGTTGTTGAGTGCTTTGAAAGTCCTCTTTAACCTTCTTATTATCATTCGTTAAACTTTCTATTGTTTTTGATAAATTCTCAAGGCTTACTCTACAATCATTTAATAATTTGTCTTTATTTCTTAGATAATCTTTATACTCTTCCTCACGTCTTGCAAGTATGTCAATTATCTGCTCCCTTTCTGATGCCAAGCTTTTACTCTTTACCGACTCAAATTTCATATCTTCTTCTAATTGACGATTAGTTTTTTTACTCTGTTCAAACACTTTACTCAAACTTTCTATCAGACCCTTAGATTCATTTTTCCATCTTTCCAACTCTTTATTCTTAGATTCTAGTTCAAAATTCACATTGCTGATTTTTTCTTCATAGTTTTTAACAAGTTTAGTCAAGTCAGCCGAGTTTTCTATTTGCTCTTTTAATTTCTGATTATCATTTAGTATGGCAAAATTTTTATCTGTAATTTCTTTTATTATATCATTTAATCGTTTTTCTGATGTTTTTGATTTAGCTTCTTGGATTTCGAGCTGATCTTTAAGATTGTTATATAATGTAGTTAATTCAGTATGTTTAGCTTTTAATATTGTGATTTCTGATCTTTCTTGTTTTATTTGTTGTTTTAAGGATTGGATTTGACTTTCATTTGCCATGTCGATGTTTAATTTTCTGATCTTTCTTGTTTTATTTGTTGTTTTAAGGATTGGATTTGACTTTCATTTGCCATGTCGATGTTTGATTTTTTAGAAGATTCATTTTTTAAATTTTCATATTCGTTCAGGAGGTTAGCATATTGGCTTTGAAGTTTGCAAGTGCTTTCTTTGTATTCTTCGTACTCAGAGATTATTTTTTTTTTATCTTTACTTTCTGAGTCAAGGTCGTTTTTTATTTTTTTTATAACAGCGTCTAAGTCGATTTTCACCTTTCTCAAAGCTTCATTTTCAGCTCGAAAAGTTTCCATTTTGGTGTAGTACTCATCAGCTTCTTTTCTTTTTTTTTCTAAAAGTGCTTTAGTTGTAGCGTTTTCTGTTTTAAGTGCCCTTATTTCTTCATACCCTTTCAAAAGCTTCATAAGTTCTTCCTGAGTTTTCTCCAATTCCTGCATAGCTTTCTGTTTCTGAGCTTCAAAAGTGCCAATTCTCAACTTCAATGCATTATTTTCTTTTTCCAACCCAGACACTTTTTCATCCCACCCAGCAGATTTACCTTTTTCATTTTTATATATCATAGACATACCATCATAATTCCTCTGCAATGTTGCAATTGTTACATCTTTTTGTTGTAATTCCATTTGGAGTTCATCAATTTTACCTTGTAAGTCTGTTTTTTTCATTGTATCTCCAGGGTGTGAAGCCATTGCATTATTAGTAAGCATATGATGTGCAGCGCTATTAAGTCTTGACCTAGAATCCCGGCGATTTTGCATATTATATTATTTATTAGTCATTAAGATTAGCTTTTAAGCGATATTCCTACACTTTTACTAAGAGATTTATAGNACATTATTAGTAAGCATATGATGTGCAGCGCTATTAAGTCTTGACCTAGAATCCCGGCGATTTTGCATATTATATAATTTATTAGTCATTAAGATTAGCTTTTAAGCGATATTCCTACACTTTTACTAAGAGATTTATAGCAGCAAGTAGCTTCAGTTGATTTGTCCATGAAAATTCTTTCAAATTCATCAGAGTTTTTACGATGTGAAATGCTTACTGTGATAAGCATTGAGGATGTATCAGAAACATCGTCTTTGATAGGCTCAACCTTGGATTTTTCTTTACGGTTTTTGATGTAGCTCATTGTGTGAGCAATGAGGATTGGGAAAACTAGTAATAATAAAACTATACTTACTGTGGTTGAGAATATTTCAAGATATAAAGGATAAGGGTCGTCGTAGAATTTTCTAATTTTGAATATTCCGAGAATTTCAAGTATGCACAAGATTGTATGAAAACCAAAATCGATTACGCTCGAGACTAGGAAAATACAAAAGTATCGGTAATTATTTTTTCCTACACAGTTATAGATCCAAGGGCAGTGGTGGTCCATTTGCTAAATATTGATTACTTCAATGCATTTTTCACAAGAGAAACAGTGACGTGTATCTTTAGGCTTTTTACTTTCACAAAAAGGGCAAATATATTCACTTCTATAAGTATCAACTAATATCAAAAGACTTCTTCGGTCTTTTTTTATAAAACCTGGATCTTTGCAGCTGGACAATATAAAAAAAGTTAAAGACAAGGCAATTAAACCAATCGAAGCAACATAAATCTCCAAATTATGAGCAAAGTTCACCAGCATAGCAAAAGTGATTGCCCTAATAATATACAACAAGCTATAAAAAATAAACTTGCAAGGGTTCTTATTAGGGTTATCTAGCCTCTGACTAAAAGGGTTCACAGCTTTACAGCATGAGGGTTCTGTCTAAATACATCTCACTAATAATTCTAAAATATCAGGGTTTTGATTTTGTTGAGCAACATCATAAGCTAAATGGTTTTGGTTGTTTGATATATATTTATTAGCACCTTTAGCTATAAATAATCTGACAATTTTATACCCTTGAGAAGCAGCAGCAAGGTGCAATGGGGTATTTCCTTGACTATCAAGACAGTTAAGATTCTCTCCCCAAGCTACTAAATAAGAAGCTGTAGTCAAATTCCCATGTAAAGCAGCTAAATGCAAAGGAGTCCGTCGGTTAGCATCAACTTCATCACTTCTAAGTTCAAGCTCTTTACACAAATATACTAAAATACTATCAAAACCATGCTCTGCGGCTATATGCACCAAGCCTTGCTGATTATAGTTTTTTATATTAATCTCAGCTCCTTGTTCTATAAACCTTTTTAATAATCTCTGTCTAGTACTTACTTTTCTATTGTATAATACAGCATCTAGTAATGGAGTACTACTATCTAGATTCTTAGGTGCATTTAGAAGAGATTTTATTATATGACTAGACTCTTCAAAATATCGATCGTTGAATTCTAGTATCAGAACGTCGTAGATTTCTATAAGTGTATCTTCTCGTATTACACTTGATGCGATTTCATGAAAAAGATTACACCCTTGTGCATCTTTGATGTTGTAAAGAGGGATTGTTGTAGTTTTGATGATTTTAGAGAAAAATGATACATTTGAAGTCTGCAAGGCTATTATCAGGTTGGCCTTTATATTTGCCCCTTCTTCCATTATGTAATTATTTAGAAGATTAGAATATTATGTTAATTTTTTTTATGGTTTTGTGAAGATTATGAATTTTTAAGTGAAACAGAGTTTAGGATTTGGATAGGTTTTTTGTGTGAGGAGAATCCTTGTGACTGAAGCTTTAAGTAGGCTAAAAGTTAGTTTTCACAGTTTTATTGAGTGGGATGATAATTTGTATTGATTGATAGGATTTACATACAAATGAGAGATTTATTGCTTTAGGGTGCAAATTTAATAATAAATAGACTTTATGTATTAATTATGATTTTATGATTTTTTAATTATTCAATAAGCATTTTATCTTTTACAAATTATACTAATTTATAAGAATACTAAAATTATTTTTTTATGGTTTACTCTTAAAACAAACTTTAAAACAAAAATCACTACTTTTATACTTAACATCCTAAATGGAAAAAATTCTCATATTCAACTTCTCCCTTCTACATCTTATATCTAAAAGCATAAACCTAACTATTTTTAAGTTTGAAAGTAAGTAGGGACCTTCCACATTGTAACGCCAGATGCTCATTGGGTACAAGTTCAATCTCATTAACCTGGACCAAAGTTCCAAATTTGCTATTATGATCTTCCAAAATAAACTGCCCTTGATGAAACTTAATTCTAGCATGTAATCTGGAAACAGAAATATCACTGATCCTCATATCACTATCATGACCTCTTCCAAGCATAACACTTTCACTATTTTTTAAACTGACAATTTGCATTCCTCGGTTATTCCCATGAGTTGACGAGGCTTCAATAATAAAATAAGGAATCTCAGGTCTTTGTACTGACAAGATATGATATAAAGTCCCATTCGCCCTAACCGCATTAGGAAAAGGTTCTCCACATAAACTACAGCTCATAGACTTCCAAGTATAAGTTATGCATTTCTCATTGTTTTTCACAGTCATCAGTGCTGCAACACACATTCTTAAACATTGAACATGTATATATTTCATTGTCCCGGCACAGTGACAACATGATACCAAAGGGTTATCAGGTTCAGTTACTTCGCTTAAGCAGATTTTACATGAGCTGCCTTCAGTATCCACTTCAATTTCTTTTGCATTTACCATATCTTCACTAGGGGAGCTTCTAAGTTCTTTTACAACATATTTTACCCTCCCGAATTTCAGGGTGTCGTTTTGTTTAAGAATATAAGCTTTGTTAGAGGATTCATCTTTTAAATCACGGACTACTTTCCATAGAGGCTCACTTAGAGGGAGGATTTTATAAGAAGACCCTGAAGAAACTATATAGGCTAGTCCAGTTGATGTTGAACCAAGGGACTTTTCTAATTCGACAGTATCGTTTTTGCGAATAACATAAGAGTTTTCTTGGATCATGAGCTTGTGCTTTTGCGTTTCTTTGCTCTCGTAATCGAATAGCCCATGGGAATCTCGTTTCCAAGTTTTACTTTTCAGGGTTATTCTATATAGGGCTTACGTTTTCTTCATTTAAATGTATATAAACTTAGCATTTAAATAAAAAAAGTAGTCGAAAATTCTTTTTTATGCTCAGATTTGTATGGATACATGTTTTTTAGTTGATTTTATTATGATTATGGTTAAGAGAAAATTATTTACCATAATAGTGAAAATCATTATATACAATTTAGCTAAAATTTAAATTACTAAAGTTGAGGACCATAGAAACTGGAGTAAACTTAACTAAAGTTAGCATTCATAGTGAGTGAAATCACAAAATTTCTTCAGTGATTCTCTATATTTTTCCAATGCTTTCTCAGTAATCCTTCAGCTTTTCTTATTATCTGGTCATATCCTAACGCTACACCAAAATTAATTTTATGCTGCAAAATCTTATCATAAAATCCACCAATAAAACCTATTTTCTATCTTGTTAATGCATCAAAATCACTAAGTATTACCTTTCTCTTAAAAATCTTCTCTGCTTCTTAAAGGTTATAGTAAAATTAAATTTATCTTTATGAAACACAATTCTATTAAAGCATAAAACTTGGAGTAAAAATGTCACGAATGCTAAGAAAACTGCAAAGGGCCTTTTTCCCTGGAATTCAAGGGGAAGGAGACGGAGCTCAGGTTAGAAGAATCATCGGTGGCCGTGAAGTGAGAAATCTAGACCCGTTTCTTATGCTAGATCACGCTGAAGTCCATAAGCCGCATGGTTTTCCTGATCATCCTCACAGAGGTTTTGAAACAGTTTCATATATCCTAGAAGGAGTAAGTAAACACGAAGACTTCAAAGGACATTCTGGGGAAATTCACGCTGGAGGAATTCAGTGGATGACAGCTGGACGAGGTATTGTGCACTCAGAAGCTCCAGTTTCAGATCGAATTGTCGGTCTACAGCTCTGGGTAAATCTGAAGTCCACAGATAAACTTTGCGAACCTTTTTATCAAGAAAAAAGCAATGAATTATTATCGAAAGCTCATACTGATGGCATAGATATTACAATAATTGCAGGACAAAGCCTTGGAATAAGAGCTGATACTATTACAAAAACCCCAATAACTTATATAGACATAAGTATGCAAAAAGGAGCAATATTTCAACAAGAAGTAGAAAACAATTGGAATGCTTTTGTTTACATATTAAAAGGGAAAATAAAAGTTGATGATACAGAATTGAATGAGTGTCAGGCTGGGATTTTTAATAAAGAAGGAAATTTGGTAGTATTTGAAGCTTTGGACGCATCAAGATTTGTGTTTTTTGCTGGAAGACCAATAGGAGAGAAAATTGTCCAGTATGGCCCATTTGTCATGAATCAAGAGTCGGAAATCGATCAAGCTATGAGAGATTATTCCATGGGGATTAATGGCTTTGAAGGCGCGAGGACTTGGAAGTCTAGGATTTCTAGAGAAAGATAGTTTAAGAAATAGATTTTATTTTACGCAAAGGCTAATTTTTTCAGTTGTAATATATCTTCAGGCTGGGATTCGAGAAGGCTCACTACGAAGTCCCCAGCTGCTAATATTGCTGCACTAAACTGCATCACGTTTAATTTTTTAACTTTGTTCATGTCTTTCCAAGTATCATGCATTTTGATGACAGCAGCAACATAAAGCTCATTGATTGTGTCTAAAGAAACTGCATTTAATCGGCAAAAACACTGTAAGTATCTGATTCCCAAGGTTTTCCCCCCAGTAATTCCCACTGCAGTAAGTTTATGCAATTGGAAATAACACATGAGCAAATGCTAAGTAACAAATACTGTAATATTAAGAACTGATATAGCAAATGAGTAGTTATTAGCTGCTTCTAACATAGCTTTATATTCTTGTGGATATGTAGAAGATAAGAATACCAACTGTTCAAGGCCGAAAAAACCTGCACCTCTAAAGTCCGTACTTGGGTCTTTACCTTGAAATCCAATTTCTTTCCACTTTTCAGACTTCCCATCTGCTGGGAACTCAAGTTCAGGAAAGTTAATCTTCCAATATTGCTTTAAAAGCTCGCTGTGGACAAGATTTTCTTTGTTAAAAGGAATCCTACTACGGCTGCGCAGTATGTTCAGAGCTTCTAGTTGGTCGTCAGATATTCGATATTTAGAAAAACAGCAACGTTCTGAGCAAGAGTCGTAGATTATTCGCACACCTTCAGTTTCTTTTAGATTCCTTTTATCATTCATTCTTTGATAAGACATTAATTCACCTTGATTTTTAGATGAAGAAAGCATTAGAATATTTGAAATGACACTGAGAAGTTTAAAGAAGGAGGAGGGGTTGGGATATTAAAGGAAGAGATCGGGTTTAGATAAAGGGTTTTGGAAAGATTTAGATCTAGTAAGGTTTATTATTGTTTTTGTGTGATATTGATGGGTGGAAATTAAATATGAGAAAAGTTTAAGTCGTGCTTTTTTTAGATATTTAAGATGAACTAGGGTTTTAAATTAGGAAGTGTGTGCTAGGGTGGCGAGATAGATTGGCAATTTTGATTTGCATCCTAATCATTAAACATCAAAAACCCCATACTTTGAAACGATTATCACATAATAACTATCTCTATATACAGCTTTAATTTATTTATAGATTACCTCACTACTATCCTATCTATATTCCTTATCTTTTTGCTTAAAATATCCTCAAAGCATTTGTTTTATCTACCCCCAAAAAAAGAATACTATAAATAATATTTGCAATCTATCGAACTTAAAAACTATCAAACTCTATCTAAATCATCCCATTCCTAGCATCAAACATTTTTATTATTCTTTAAACATTCTCAGAACATTTCTACAAGTTGCTATCATTTTTTTTCACTGTTATTATCAAGATTTTATAAAATATAGCAAATTTTAAGTTAAGTTCTTAATTTTCAAAAAAATCCTTTAATATTTCATAATATCAGATGCTAGAAAAAAAATTTTTTTTTGATAAAAGAAATAAATCGGTAAGATTTGAATTAAGCTAATCAGGAGATTAGCAAAAGCTGTAGAAGATATTTTTTTGATTAATTTCAAGTTTAGCATTGATGATAATGGAAATTATATATTAGGTAAATGAGTGATAAAATGAATAGACCAAGATTTATAAAAATGCAACTAAAGTTAAATATGAAATCATGGCCTATCGAAGAAATGAAATTTCTAGTGAAGGCATGCATCAATCACTTCATAAATCTAATGAAAAAATTGCAAAACTGTACATTTAGGCTATTAAAGGGTAAATATTTGTAATTATGAATAAGTAATGGTTGTATTAATATCAAATTAAGGGAAAATGAAGTTCATTGAATCAAATCCTAGTGCAAAGCCTTATCAGATAACCACTGGCGTTTGGATGGTACCTTGCCGTGTTGATAAAGTCCATAAAACTTACATTCCATCAATAAAACCGTTCAAAAACGGGAAGAAATCGACCAAAAATGATTCTAGACAAAGCTGGACTTTAGAAGAGGATGAGAAACTAAACGAAATAATTCTCAGCAGAGGTGCGAGGCAGTGGTCGGCAATTGCTATTGAACTCAACACTTTAATACATAATGGTGTCCCATTTAGAAAAGGTAAGCAATGTAGAGAAAGGTGGCTAGGGCATTTGAGTCCAGCTATAGAAAAAACTAAATGGTCAAAAGAAGAAGATGATTTATTAATGAATCAACAAGCCTTACTTGGAAATCGATGGAGTGTAATAGCGAAACTTTTGCCGGGAAGAACTGAAAATCAGATAAAAAATCGGTGGAGGAGAATGGAAAAGATAAGCAAAAGAATGCAGGAACAATCGTTAGAAAATGCTGATGTTTCTGGATTATCTGAAACAATAGAGTCGTATTGGCAGTCTGGATTTTGGCCTCCTTTCCCATATAATTATCAATAAAATCAAAAACTAGTTTTTTTCTTGAGTAAAACTGAAAATCATCATGTGTCGTATAGGGATTTTGTACTTTATAATAATCTCAACAAATTAATCCTTAATGCTAATAAATAGCTTCAAAAAGCTAAGTAATTTTGATTAGAAATTTAGGCTTTAATGGAAAAATTTAGGCTTTTGGTGAAAAAATTTCCTTGAAAACGTATGTTTAATCATATATTGAAGGATATAAAACCTTCTGATATGCTGAAAGTAGTCAAAGCTGCAATGAATTGCATTTAAAAAATTTATAATTTGTTTGAATAACTTTTCTTGTCAGAAATACCATATTTTCCAAGTTTAAACGCAAATTTAGTTTTTTGATCCTACTATAAGTGTGATTATTAAAATTATGCAATTGATATTGCAAGTTACTATTTTTTTGAAAAGTTTAAAGTAACAATTGGCAAACTAAAAAAATCAAATAATTGACTGCATATAGGAAATTATTTTTAAGCATATTTTGTAATGCATTTCTATATAAACATTTGAATCAAATAAATAATAAAGGGAAATTGGAGGAGCCCATTTAATATTGATTTCTAAATCTTTATTTTTTATATATTGAATACACAGTTTATTATCACTTTCTAAAATAAATCTGATAATTTCATACCTTTCAAGCTGAGCTTAATTTTTATTTATTCATGTTGTAGTTAAACTTAAAAGAATATTTAATTCTTGGTTGCTTAAAAAATGGTTTTATTATCACCTTTATGGTTCAGTTCAATATAATTTCATATAAAAAATATTTACTCTCCTTAAATACGACTTACTATTAATAATTATAAGCCTTAATACAAATTTGTTCAATCTATAAAATTACCAAAAATCAACTTTAAACCCAAAAACTCATAATCTGCCCTTAAAAAAATATCAGCATCAAATAATAAATTAACTTTATACTATATAATAAACAAAATTTATATATTTATCTCTTATATAAAACTATTATACTAAGATAAATCCAATGCACATTTCCCACTAAACAGCCTAAAAGTTCAATTTTCTCACATCAAACCCAAAAAAGCTCGACTTTTTTTGAATCATAAAACTATCCATACCCTATATAAACCTAAATTATATTTTCTTAAAGCTATACGACCACCCGATCTCTTTGTTCTCTAGCCTTGACCAATTTTTCTTCAAACTCATCAATCCTATTGCCCCAAGCATTTTTATTTTCATGCGCATTGGTCAGTAGATACTCAAGTCCTTTAATCTCTTCACATATTGGGGTAATAAAAGGTAGAACAACACCACTAATAAACCCAATTTGACTTTTAGCAATATTTATAGAATATCTATCCATTAAAGGACTTATTGGGATATTATTTGATTTTTCTTTATCCCCTTGGTTGAAAAACTCTTCACATACTCTTAAAGACCATTGTTCACTTAGGATTTGATTACGACAAGGATTGCTTAAATCACCTAAATGCATTAAAAGGCATATTAAGAACTCTTTTTCATCTTTTAAATCACGATCTGGACCTAATTTTGTTTGGACGTCATTAACATGGTTAGAATGTTTGGTCATATCCGTACCAAGGACTGCACTTATCATGAGTTTTCGAAGAGCACGATATTCTTCTTTTGAGATGTTTGAAAATATGTTTGTTTTCTCATTTTGGGCGACTTGGAATGCTTTGGAAATGTGATAGTTTTCTAGAATCGATGAATCATTATAGCGTATCGCTAGTTTATTATTTGTCATGTATAAGTAAGAATTTGTCACACCTGGATGTTTATAATCATGAACTAAAGCTGATAGTAAAAGTGCAGTGATATGAAGAGGAGTCATCTCAGATATTTCTACAAGTTTAGTTGTTAATAAGAATGTATGGCAAGCCTGCATAACATCAGCAGCATGAAGAACATTATGATATGGGTTTGGTTTATAACCTTCTCCAATATATTGGCAATATCTTAAAAACACTTGGACATTAAAGTCCATAGAGATAAACAGATTCCAATGAGCGAATATTTTCTGAGCATACATACTCAACAAAGTGACTTGTCCATATTCTTCAGCAAGTTTAAATATATCCAAATCAAAATCACTAACATTAAAACTTGATGATGGTAAGCAAATGTCAAGAACTAAAGGCAAAGAGTTATTACTAAGAGTCACTCTTTTGATGATGGACTTTCTTGACATTTCTTCATCACTAATCGCCATGCGTATCAAAGGTAAACTTGAATAATGCTCGATTTGAGTGACAGTCTCATCAGTCATAGAAGCACTTGAAGTCAATATAGGAAGCTGGGTTTTATTACTCGGAGATATTAGTTTCAATAGATACATGCTAAGTTTTTCATTTAGCTCTGGACGATGCTCGAACAGTGCTTTTAGTTTTTTATTCGGCTTGTTAATCTCTTGGATTTGGTCATCTGGTAAAGGAGCCTGATATCCTTTTTCCTCGGAGTTTAGAGGATCTAGGCTTAAAATGATTTTAATCCTAGTTTTTGTGGAATTTGGTACTCTTTCGAAACTGTTGTTTTGGTACAAACCTTTTACTCTATGTTTCAGCCTTTCTGCTAACTCAATTGTCTTAGAAATAGCTTTGTTTATTCCAGTAACTGAAATTTGCCTGTATTTATTAAGCAAATTTTGAATCTGAGCTATTTTCTTATCAATTGCCAAGTGTGAGGTTACCATTACTTCATTTGAAGCCATTATAAAAAAAAAATCTGACATGTCTGGACCATAAGAAAAGTAAATAATCAAAGATTAGCATTAAACCAAAAATTAGTATTATATAATGAGCTTTACAATGATTTTTTCATTATTATCTCTAAATACTTCAATTAGCTATAAATTAAATAAGAATTTTTCTACTTACGCTATAGTTTAATCATAAAGATGTATTAAATCATTAAATAGACCTATAAATCTTATAATATTTAAAAGTATATTGAATAGTAGCTTGGATTTTTTTATGAAATGAATCTAAAGTCATAAGATAATAAAGTAAAAAGATATTCTATTAATTTCCAAATCAAATTTAAAATCTATTTCTTATGTTATCAAAGATATTAAGCAACATATAACCTTCTAATCATTATTTTGTTTACTTTATACAACTATCTTATGAAAATATCTCTCTTTATCATATCATGCATACAAAATTTGCAGTACTAAAGTGAAAAATGTTATTCTTGATAAAAATATATATCAATTTTATTAAAGTATATATTTGCTATCTTAGTAATAAAAAATATTTAATCAAATTGCAGGCTTATAAGAATAGGATTTTAATTATTCAAAAGAAATAATATTTGTTAAAGTTATGGTAGTGCATACGCGAAATATAGGAATATTTTATTTAGTGCTAAAAAGGAAACTTAGGATGAATAATTGATGAGGAATAAAATTTGAGAACATAGTTTAACATTTTGATAAATTTTAGTGTAGAAAGCGTTAGAAGTTTAATGCTTTTGAGTATTTCATAATTAATATTGGTAATATGCTATTGACAATTTAAATCAATAAAAATAGTTTTTAAAAATTATTTTTAGAATATTAAGATTATTAAAATATTATTTTCCTAATTTGGTTATTGAAGTAAATGCTTATGGCAATCTTAAGTCTCTAGTCAGACTAAATTAAATTATTAATTATGAATATATTTAAATATGAAATTATCACTTATGTATTTGGGCCCATATTGTCTTTGGATAAAGTTTATGATTAAGTTCTAAATCATTTCCTGAGTAATATCAGTTAGATATTAAAATTATAGAAATTAAAATGAGATACTTAGAATCCAAACTTAATATAGTATTAATAAACGTATACACAAAAATGATTAAAAAGAGACTTGCTCTATATAATCCTAAAACCAAAACCATAATAAACTCCATTAAAATATTGAGCATTTTTTATCACTTTTAGCTTCACTAACTCTTTTCTCACTAGTCCCAGCCGCAGATATCTCATCCTTACTTTCCTCCACACATATAATACTCCTTCTCTCCCTATAAAAATTCTCCAAGTTTATGGGTTTAACATAATTCAAAATCGTCCAATCATAAATACTATCATACTCAAAATTGCTCCTAATAAATAAATCCTTAAAAATCTTTTTCAAATACGGATAATCTGGTCTCTCATCAAATTTCAGTGCTCTAGAATACGATAGTAAATTTGAAAACTCACTAGGCATATCTCCACAAATCTGATGTATATTCATATTAAGCTTCAAATCCTTAGTAATCTTCTCTTTTTCATCCTTATTCAAATAATTCTTCCCTTGCCAAGGTAAACACCCATTAAGAAAGTATATAATTGAATAGCATAAAGATTCCAAATCATCACGTCTACCTAATTCATATCCTAAATGATTATTCACTGAAGCATATCTTGAAGTACCTATAAGAGACTTACTTTCAACAAAAGGTATATGTTTATGAGTTTTAGGATCTCGATATTGTTTTGCTAATCCAAAATCGATTATATGGATTATATTTGATTTTTTACCTAAGCCTATGAGAAAGTTTTCAGGCTTGATATCTCTATGGATGAAATTTTTTGAATGTAAGGTTTCGATACGAGTTAAAAGTTGGTCAATTATCATAAGTACGGTTTTTAATGAGAACTTTTGGTTTGTGAATTGAAAAAGCTCTTCAAGTGTTGGACCAAGAAGATCAATTATCATAGCATTGTAAGAACCTTCTGTACCAAACCAATAAAGATGTGGGACACCTTGGCTACCTTGAAGAGATTTGAGGATTCTGCTTTCGTATTGAAGCTGACTGTTTTTTTTGTTGGACTTTTCAAGCTTTATGGCAACTTCTTCGTTTGTTTGGATGTTGAGCCCGTGGAAAATATCCCCAAAAGCTCCTGTTCCTAATTTTCGGCCTAGTCTGTAGCGCCACCCTACTCTTATGTCTATCATTTTTTATTTTGAAGATTTTTAGGTTGGTTTTAGCAGAAATATTAGCTTGAGGAAAATGGGATAAGAGAAATATAGGGTAAATTGAAATAATAGTTATGGAAAGCATTTTTGAAGAAGAACTTAAAGAAACTTATAGTAAAACTTTGGAACTTGCTTTAAATATCACACAAAATAAAGCAGCTTTATTAAATACAAAAGTTACTAATAACGATTTGAAGTTTGTAAAGAAAATTGCCAAAGGCTGTAAAAATTTTGAGGAACTACCTGAANACTTATAGTGAGGTTAAAGTTTAACGATTTGAAGTTTGTAAAGAAAATTGCCAAAGGCTGTAAAAATTTTGAGGAACTACCTGAAGGGAAACGGAAAAAAAATAAAATTTTGGAAAAAAGTGATGACTCGCAGATTCTTTCACCTGTTCGCGGTGAAAATTCAATCAGATTACTTAGAAACTCAGGCAAGCATAAACTTAATTCCTTTCTTGAAGAAAGGAAAAAAAATGTTTCCGGGTCTAAAGCTGGAAAACCTTTGAGATATGCAGCTGTAGGTCCAAAGATTATAGAAAAGATCCGAACATCTAATGCTATATGCCTTGATAGTAGTATAAGATTATCACCAACTGAACGCACAGGAATTTTACCTCATGTTTCTATTAGAACAGGTAAAGTAAAAGATCCTATTGAACTCCCATCTTACATAGATTATGTTAAATTAGAGCATAGAAAGAACCCAAAAGATGAGGCATTTGAGCGTATTGACCAATGCAATAAAAAACTTGACGAATTTAGCAAAGAGCTTTCAGGCTTAGAAACTTTTATTTCACACAACCCTGGAGTTCAGTGGAACAGCGACAAAAAAGTCCTTCTCCAGCTTCAAGCTTTTCCAGAACAAAAACATTTAATAATCAAAGCATATAATGACCAGAACAGCCCATCAATCCTCAGAAGAAGAATAATTAGGAAAATATCAAATCAAAAAAGAGACTATATATTCAAAAACGATTTACAATCAAAAACCCCAAATCCTAAAGCAATGATAGACACTTTTATACAAAATTCACAGAAATCTGCAGATGACCCTGATACAGTTGTCAGAAGATGCTATACAAGATTCAGAAAAGCTCAAGAAAATCAAGACAAAAAACTCATAAGTATACTTGAAAGTTTAGACTCAACAAGGGCAATGAATTTAAAGCAAAAAGCTCAGCATATATACAACGATACTGATAAATTTAAAGACAAGTTCTATTCTCTTATCAAAATGGGTCAGATAAAAAAGCATTTAGACTTAGAACAAAAACTTCGTTTGAAAAAAACGAAAAAACAAATCGTGATTTATGATCGGATGATGGAATTTTTGAAGTTAAAAGGACCTAATCCAAGTGAGGCTGAGGTAAGTTTTATTGAAATGCTCAAGGAGATTTTAGAAGAAGGATGGTGTATAAGTGAGGAGTTAATAGAAGAAATCTTAAGTGTGACAAGCGAAGAGGACCAAAATGATATTAAGTCATTAGTAGACTTTCTGATGTTAGAGCTTCAGAAGAATAGAAGATGCTCATATGACTATAAAGGCTTAAGTTAAATATGCATAAATAATAATTCCCGGTCATGGATAAACTCAAAAAACCTAGTTCAGGCAAAAAAACTCCTCCTTGTAGTTCGAAAACACTTACAAGCTCTTCACCTTTAACTACTCGTATCCCCACTTTTCATAGCACTGATAAAAAGAATACTCAAGACTACTCAGTTGAAATTGAGAAATGGATTACCTTGTTTAAAAATCTAAATGATTCTGTTGAACAACTCTACTCCATGTGCTGTAATGAAAACATAACTGCTTTTACTCAAGGAGCTATAGATACACTAAGTCACTCTTTAGGGCAATTTCAGATACTCATTAGCAAACAGCAAGAAAAAAATATCAATATGGATATTGCTGACCCTAATAATAGTGTTGATGGAGAAATTCTTAGACAGTATGTTAATGACGGCCTGCAACCGGCTGAAGCGTTGCTGCTAATCATTAAGGAAAAAGCTGCAGAAAGTGAAGAAACTTATGTGACTGAGGATATAGCAGAAAATGCTGATGACGAAGAGAATGAAGAAGCAGACGAAGAAGCTGATGATGAAGATGAAGACAACGAAATTGAGAATGAAATTGAAAATGAAGAAAACGAAGAACGAGAAAGCTGGGATGAGTCAGGCGATTTAGAAAAAAGGTGTAGATCCGTATCACCAAGAACTGAACAACATATAATCCAACTTAAAGAAAAGCTTCAAAACAAAGGTAAGCCATCTCCACTAGAAATAAAAGAAAAATCAGACATAAGGCAAAAACGAGCTGAAAGTAAAAGATTCATCAAAACTATACAAAGACAAGAAATCGCCATGCAGAAAAGAAGAAAAATTAAGCGTGCACGTGAATCAGTTGTTATGCAAGAAGCCGAAAAGAAAAAAGCTATTGAGTTGCAAATCACTTTAAAACAAACCCGGGCAGACGAAAGATATGAGGCTCATTTGAACTCAATACGCAACAGGGCAAAAAGTGAAAATCTCAAGCCAAATGAAGTAGCTTTTATGCTAGAACTTCAAGCTGATGAGAAAAAAACTAGTCTAGAAGAGAAGAAAATGACATTGGATAATAGGATTTCAGAAACCCGAGAACGAAGATTGAAAATATTAGAAAGTGTTAGACAGAAACAGGTTGATAGATCACTAAAAGAAGAAGCGGCTGAAAAACGACGCCAAGCTTTACAGACTGAAAAAGGGATTAAATATATAAATTCCCAGCAGAAAATCGAAGAAGCCGAAACTCGAAGGCAACAATTGTTAGATTTGAAAAAAGCAATAGCTGAAGAGTTGTCGAAAAAACGGATACAAAGATCAATAACAGGGAGAAAACAGCCGAAACGCTGCAAAAATGAAGCAAGTGAAAAGGAAGATGAAAGTTGGGATAGTGAACTTCATTCATCAGTAGATGAGAATCAAGGGAATAATTACAAGCTTTGGGCTGAAGAAAAACATGCTGAAGACAAGAAAAGATTAGAAGAAAAACAAGAAGAAAAGGAAAACAGCATAAAACTCTGGTGCTCAGTCTGTAACTACGTTCTTCCACCTTTATGTACACCTGAAGAGCATATATACGGCGATAAACATAGAGAAGAACTTTCACGAGCTTTAGTTCAAGGGAATATCCCTGATTCAGTAATCCAAATAAACACCCAATCAGAATTAGCCCTTCATCGTGAATTATATGTGAAAAAACGTCTTAAAAAAATCAAAACCCTTTACAATTCTAGATGTCTAAAACATGATAAAGCAAGTATTATGGGAAAAGAAACTTCTGGTGTAAACAAAAATCGTTTACAAAAATTATCTTTAGATTTAGACAAATGTATTACTAACATTGTTGATTATGAAGCTGTAGAAAGTGTGTTAAAAGATACTATAAAGTTATTAGATCAAAGAAAAGAAGCTGATCTTCATGTGATAAGACAGATGAAATTCATCCCGTGTATTATGGAAATTGTAAAGAAAATATGGAGTTGCCCAAAACATGAAGTCAAATATGTGTTGAGGATTTTAGAGACTGTGACGAGGTTTTTGACAATATTCTCAGGGTTAAGCGAAAATCGTACATATTTAGAAGTGACAAATCGATTAATTCCCCTTATAGACTTGGTGTCTTGGATATTAAACAAAAGCTTAAAAGCTATAATCGAAGTTAACTACCTACCTCAATTATTCCATTTATTGACTATACTTCTTAAACATCGGCTTCCTTTTGAACATAGACAATTCAGAGATTATTTTGTTGAGTATTTATTAAACTCAGGGATGTTATCAAAGCTTAAACAGAAACTCACATTATTACAAGGCCCACTTGATTTAACGTCAAACAATTTCTCATTACTTTTACTTAAATGTGTTGGTTTCTTAGAAGCTTTAACAACTTTCCCAGGATGGGGATTAGGAGATAAACCTGCATATGAAGTGTCTATTTTCTTGACTGAAAATTTTTTATATTTACTTAAAGAAAGTGAACTTGCCGGAATACCTTATTTGTTGTTATGCTTGTTACTTAATGAAAATCCTGCAAAAAAAATACCCCCAAAGGTTATCCCTCAAACCCTTCTTGCAGTTTCTATATTGTCTATTAGGTTTTTGAATAACCTTGCAAGACTACATTTGCCTTTATTACAAGAAATGCTATCAAATAATGAGTATTATGATCAGATTTACCATCTTTTTGATTATATTATAAGATATTGTAATGAACATCTTGATAATGGCCCTGAAGATGTTAGAGAGTTATTACATGAAGTTATTTTGCTTATTGGGTACTTTGTTTCAACTAATACCAAAAACCAGAAAATGATGAAAAGAGGTGAGACATCGATAATTCAACGTTTGTGCAATTTACCTTTTGCATATTTTACTGATAAAAAATATATAAATGTTTTGTTTCCAACACTAATTACTATATGCTATGATAATCCTGATAACTTTTCTATAGTCCAACATGAGATGTCTGAGGATTTACTTATTAATTATGTTAAACAGCAAATAATGCATTACCCACTTGAAGAAAGTATTAAAGAAGATCATAAGTCTGAAAATAGAAGCAAAAGAAGTTTATCAATATCAAGTTCGAATTCTTATTCAAAGTCGATTTTGGCTGCTGCTTCTTTTAAACTAGTGTTTCTAAATAGGTTCCCTAGGAGCTTATGGGAAAGTTCTTTGGCTTTTATGAGTAGTAGGGCTAGCAGCGGCTGTTAGAATAAGGTTGTCTTATAAAGAGATAATTTTAATGAATAGTTTTTAAATTTTCATTTATTAGTAATATAATTATTAACCTTTACACTAATTCTACTTCCTGTACTTAGAACTAGCATTACTCTTATCAGGTTTCAAAGCATGCTTAACCTGTGCTTTTTTTTCACTTTTTACATAAGTACTTGCATAACTTTCATCAGATTCACTAGACCCTGTAGAATATGATCTTATTCTATGTCTATACCTTCTTCTTCTACCTTCTCTATATTTATCTTTAGAATTTTCAGGTTTTGAAATAATAGGTAGATTTGTACTTTCTTTAGATTTAGTAGAAGCTGTAGGTGAAACTGCTTTAGGCCTAGGAATTCTTGAATTTGATATTGGAGGTAAAGAACTAGCATAATCTCTATTTTCTATAGGGCCGATATGATAAGAGTTTCTGTTTTTATTAGGGTTCATAATGATGGATTTAGATGAGATTTCTTGTAGACTTTTAAGATTGTGGTAAGCTCCAGTTACTTTATCTGGAGATTGTCGAATTAATTCTTGGTTACTTTCTAATATTGTATCACGTATTTTCAATTGCTCTTCTAGTAATTTGATATATTGGTCTTTTTGTTCAATTACTACTTGTACCTGACTTTCCTTACTTTCCATATCTAATGATGTAATAGACAAAATCATTTTTTTCATTTCCAGCTGTAACTGCGATAAATAAGGTTCCCCAATACCAAGCTTAGCCCAACTATTCTCAATCCCAAGCCTTTTTTTCTCTAATTCCAAAGTCTTCTCTCTCTCAGCCCTCAACTGCTCTTCATGTGCATCAACATTTTTCCTCAATGCCTCAATTTCATTATACTTATGAATATAAACATCTGAATTCTCAGTTACACTTTTCAGTTCAACTTGTTTAGAAAAAATTACAAACCCCAACTGACTAGCACTCTGCTCAATCTGTTGTATAATCTTTCTAGTCTTAGCTTCTTCTTGAAAATGCGTATTTAATACAATCAAATATTTTTCAATATTCATAGATGGCATATTTCTTTTAGAATGAAGCTGCGATCTTAATTCAGTTACTTCTTGTCTTAATTGACTTATAATATCAGTATATTTAGAAATATGATATTGAACATTAACAACATTTCTTTGAACATTAGTTTTAATATTTTTCGCACGATTAGCATAAGTTAAGGTGTTATGGGTATCTTCAAATGACCCATAACTAGGAGAAATACAAGCTATCATAACAGTTCGGCAATTACCTCCTAAAGAGTCTTTAAGTAATCTTGTGAGTTTTGAGTCTCTATATGGGATGAAAATTTTTGTTCCTTTTTCAGAGTTCTCATATAAGGCGTTAATACAGTTACCTAAAGCAAGTAAGGATCTGTTGATATTTGCCCCTTCTAGTAAACGAATACCTCGGTTTTTTGTTGTAGATGCTCTTTCTGAACCTGCTAAGTCGATTAAACTCAATTTCCCGCTTATGATATCTGCATCAAGACCTGAAGCTTTGTCTTTATACTCGATTATTATTTGAAGAACTGCATGAGAACGACTTGAAGTTTCATTAGCCATTGTTGGCTCACAGGTTCTCCTTTTGTTCCCATTACGAATATGATTAACTACTTCTTTAGCTGATGTCACCATAAGCTCACTTAACCCTGCTACAGTTACACCTTTAATAGAATCTTCTCTTATATCTAAGCTTTCAGAAATTCTATTTGTTGTAAATAAATCATGTACTTCTTCATTATAAATTTCTAAATAAGACAGGCGTACTTTGTATTGACGTTCTATAGAAAGTTTATCAAGACATAAGAAAATGTCTTCGAATGTTAAAAGCATTAAACCTGGCTTGTCTGCATCACCTATCATTGTATGGGTTTTTCCTGCTCCAGTTGTCCCATATGCAAAAACTGTTGCGTTGTAGCCATTTGCTACACCATCAATTAGAAATTTTGTTGTTTTTTCGAAAATAGCTTCCTGAGTGGAGGATTTGTCAAATGCCATATCGAATGCATATTGTTTTTCTCTTGAACGATTTGACCGGAAAGAGTCTTCTGGTAGGTTTAAGTCTGCTGTAGGGTCAAGCAAAATCACAAGATTGTTATCGAGAACATGTACTAGACATCTACCGTCAATCTCTAATTCCTTTTTTGATAAAGGCCTTACTCTTACAGATACTAATATGTTAGACATTCCTTGTTGCATTGAAGAATGTATATCAATATCCTCTTGCTCAAAATCTCTTTTTTCAGCTGGCTTTTTATTAAGCATTTATATTTGTGAATAGTTTTTTACTATGCTATTTAATATTTGTGTTCTTAAAAGGTATAATACTTTGATTTTAAGTTTGTATAAAACAGTTAGCATTTGCTTTTTAAAAAGTAAATTATCTAATTTGTTATTGATAATGATAAAATCTATTCTGATTCTTGTAACCTGATAAATTATTAAAAAGAACAATTTTATAGATAGTTATCTTAAACTAATGATTTATTTTGCATATAAATCAATAAACTCAATATTACCAAAAATAATAATCTTAACTAAAGATTTTAATCATCAAACAATAAATTTCATATAAGCATCATCAACCATATAATTTAAATCTTATCATATATTCTAATAAAAATTACTAAAATATTCAAAGCCCAAAAAACTAAATTTTCTTATTTTATTTAAAGTTGTTATAGAATAGTAGCTGATTTAAAAATGCGGTCGTGCTTTGGAGTAGAAAAGCATCTTTGTATCAAAGATCTATTTTCAAAAGATGCTTTTTCATCCATACTTTCTTCAGTCATTAAACAGTTTTCCTCAGAAGAATCCGAATGAAGTATTGAAATATCAGAATATTTCTGTAAAACCAAAAATCTATTAGCATCTCCAAGATGTAATAGTGGGAAGCCAGGAACAACAAATGATACTGGCTCGTTTTCATATAGTTTTTCTTGTTTACCCCAAATATAACTTATTCCATCTGATTTTTTCTTAAACAAACAAATCCCCCTAAGTGGATTTTCAGTATCTTTTGTATTTTCAAAGTTAAGAATATATGAAATTATAACCCTATAAATATTGTCTTGAACATCTATCTGACTAACATATCCTCCAGTAATAGTCAAAAGGACATCAAAAATCGAAACTCCAAGTCCATATTTTTCACTAATTTCAATCATCTCTTCCAAAAGTTTCGGCTGCTCAAAATGCTTTCTAATCCTAAAAATAAATCCCAGTTCATCAATTGTCATACTCTTACTATAATACAAAACCTTATACTCAATTGAAGCTCCTTTAGTAAACTTTTTTAACGAGCAATTAATTGAGATTTTCGAGTTCATTTCCCCAGTCAAAATTGCTAAGTCAACTAAAGACTTCAAGATCTGATTATGTTTTGTATTATCCCCAAACACTTGTTTTGGTATAACTTGTTCGCATATAAGTGAAATACTCATTTTCTTAGCTTTAGCTCCTCTCCAGCATATATGCACAGTATTCACAATTTCATTTTTTATATCAAAATATTCATTAATAACTTCGCATTCACCTAAATAATTACCCATAAGGACCAATATATCATTTTGTGTAATCATATTATGTTTCAAACTACACATATGCCTATTTTTTAAAGGTTTTTTATTCATATGCAGACCAATAAACTCTTCTTCTCTTATTAAAGATGCCTCATCTAAAGGTTTTTGATTAGCCACTAAAAATCTTCTCCGCATAACTGCATTACCAATATCTACAATTGTCATATTCATTGATGGATTTGATGCGAATTCTGTTATTTTTAACGAGATCAAAACTGTTGAAAAAAGAGGCATTATTGATTCTAAATTGTGGCTTAAAAAAAATTCTTCTTCAGCATGCATACCTGATTTTGCTTGACGAAATAAACCTTTTATACGATCTTCACAGAAGTCAGGGAATATTTGAAAGTAGTAAAGTTTTTCAATAGATGCAATACCTCGGGTTTGAAGGAAAATTAAAGCTTTGTGGTTGACAGTTTGAGCTAGTCCTTCAAGATTAAATACTATTACTCCTGGTTGGATTTCGTTAAGGATTGTTTTTTCTTGCATCATTTTACGCTTGTTTATCTCCATGTCTGCCCAGAGTTTCCGAAAACTATGCTGTTTTGAATTGCAGAGATAGTAAAGAAGGAGGATTGATAGGAGTGTGTCGATACTAACTTCTTGATCACTGTATTTCCAATAAAAGATCTTTATACAAGCACTAACCAAATAGCAACTTGGGCATCTAATAGTATATATGTGCACAGCCCAATCTAGCAAAAGTGATAAAAAAGTAGCTTTACCAATCACCATACTCATAACCAAAAACAAAGCCTTAACAAATGCTAGTTGCCTATAAAAACAAACCATTGGCAAAGCTAAGAGAATTGGGAGAATTGAATAGGTCTGTATGGTATATATAATTGGACCTAAAATAAGCAAAATCTTAAGTGAGGCTTTAAAATATAAATTTGTCTGCTGCAAATATTTGTTTTCAACACCAGAGTTTCTGAATGAGAAGTCAAAGCCGAAAGAGTAAATGTTTAAAACCATAGACTTATTAATAAAATTCTTATTCTACGTGTTTGATTTGGATATACAATAATTTTTTTTTTATTTGTATAATGTTTTGGTAGAATTTTTTATTAAGATATTGTTACAACAAATTTATGGTAAAATAAATAGAATATATAGGAAATCAAAGAGAAGATATTTAAAGTTTTTAAAAAGATGAAGATGGAGATTTTATTGAATCTTAAGAGATTATTATAAGTTGCTAGCTTTGAGAAGTGTTGATATTTAAAATTGTTAGCTTGAAGATGTGATGATTATGAGTAAAATAGTTTGCGGATGTAATATTTTATTTACAAAGTTTATAGTTTAGATGGAAAATTCGATATTTCTATGAAAATTGTGTTTGGATTTTTCTTAAGTGTGTAAGGTTATAAGGCTATAGTTTACTTATAAAAATGCTTAAATTTGGAGATGGCAAAATTTATCATATGATTTTTTTGTTTTTTAGTAAATTTAATTTTTATTAAGAATATAGTATAAGGTTATTAAAGCATCTAATTGTATAGTTTATTAAAGCAGAAGAGATGATATGAATTTATAAGGTTTAGAAAGTAATTTATTAGAATCTCTATTATAATCAGTTATGAGTGATATTAATATTTATTTTTTTCTTCTATATGATTGAATTTATATGAAAATTTCTTTATTAAGCTATATTTTGATTATCTATAAAATTGTATTATATATTAACTCAGATGTATGTTTAAGATTATGAAAGTTGTTGGAATTAGAAAATGGATTTTGTTGATAGCGACATGAGCTTAAGCTCTGCTGACTGGGATTGGACTATGGATGAATATGCAGTTGTACAACAGAGAAATAGTTTAAATATAGACAGTCCTTCGCCTTCTCCAACAAAGCAACTATCCGAAACGAAGCTTTTCGATTCTTTACAAGTGAAATCTTCATCCCAGCTGTCATTCTCCAAAGATCTAGAAGAACTCATATCAACACACAAATATTACTTCCACTATTTAGTTTTCACATGCCAAATTGCCTCAATTTCCCAATTCCTTCATTTATGTCCTTTGAATTTAGATATCATCATCAACTATCAAGACCATCAAGGAAATAGTCCTTTATTCCTTGCCATAAAGCTTTGTAGTATTTCTCGTGAGTATCTTTCTCTAGTAAGAATTCTCATTGAGCATGGAGCTGATATACATCAAAAAGACGTTAATGGATGGACTATGATTGATGAAGCTGTCTCACAAAAAAACCGCGAGCTAGTCTCTGTGCTTTTTGAGTATCTTTATATAGAAAAGCTCATTTCTTGGGAAAAAAACAGAAAAACTGCTCAAACTTTCTTAACGGCTCTACCAAATTTTTATGTTGAAATCAAATGGGAATTCAGTTCTAACGTCATTCCATTAGTATCAAAAATCGGCCCTCATGATACTTGTAAATTATGGAAGATCGGGGATAAACTACGTTTTGACAGCACTTTGGTGGGCTGGAAGAATTTTAGATGCAAACGAAGGAATATTTCTTTGATATTTGATGAGGAACTTTATATAGTAAATCATTCGAAAAAAATTATAGTCAATCCACTTGAAAAATTGGATAATGATGAAACTAATGAGGTTATTAATGATATTATGAGCTCTGAACCAGTACAAGGGAATTTGTCATTGCTTGGGCATAGTGTGACTGAGGTTAATAATTGGAGAGGTAATGCGAAGAATAAAACTATAGGGAAATGGAAGGCTTTTAAGCATAAAATACAATTTAGGACACATGTTACTGTAGTTAAAAAAGGAAAAAGAGCTGAAGTGCCGAAGGATTACTTTAAAGATGAGACTGGGAAGCTACCGAAACCTATTTTTAAAGCTAAGCGGGGAAAGAGAAGGCATAAAACTCAGCCAACTTTTAAGAAAATTCAGGAAAACGCTGTAAGCAATGTGAAAAACAATACAGTGTTTTGTTGGCTGTGCTATAATTTCCCTATTAAAATCAGCGAACTTCTTTCAGTTCTTGAAGTAATAAAAAGTGCTAATAAATCTCTTGAAAGACTTTATGAGTTCCTAGAAAATGAAGGCATTGCGACTTTACTTCCTGAGAACTCTTTTCCTATAAAAATTGAAGTCCCGATAACTTTGGGTATTACCGCAAAGGCAACATTTTTAAATTTCGTAGAAATCAATGACAACACTAATTTTAGTATGTTTGAGATACCTGATTACACTAGGGTCTCTAGGAGAATAGGGCAAAAAACTCTTACTTCACCTAAAAAAAGACTCCTTTTTACTAATCTTGTTGCATAGAATAGCCCAAGGTAGAATATTAATTATATATTGTAAATGCATGATAGATTTAATACAATTTTTATGGAAAAATACCTAATATGATGCATTGAGCGATAATTCATCTATCTAATCTAATTTTATGGAAAGCAAAATTTTGTATTAGTCAAATATTTTTTTAGATAGATAATTTACATAGAAACTATCAAGGTTTAGATTTGGAATTGAAATGCATATAAATGGATAAAAATACCTCAAGACTTACAAGAGCTTCTTCACTTAGAATGAATATGATAGTGTCTAGAAAGAGTATAAAAGCTCCTGTCCAGCTTAAAAAGTTCTCTACGAGGATTAATTTAGATGATTTAGTGGTTAGACCTAACTTTCTAATCCCTATCTACTCGCCTGCACCCAAAATTTCGAAGCTTTTGACTGATTATATCAACTCTCCTACACCACCGAAAATTATGTCGAACAAACTTAATCTTATTTTGCCAAAGAGGAAAAGCTTAAGGCTTCCAATCCTTTTATCTAAAAGGACTCCTCGTGTTTTTAATAACATATAATATAAACCTAAATAAAAAAAATTATATCATGGTTTAGCCTATACAGTAAGTTAATACTGAAAATGAATTAATCTGAATATAATCATAAAATAAATAATGTATAGTTTTCTTTTAGTATAAGCTATTCGAAGTATCTTTAGTTTGTTGCTTTATTACTAGTAAAATTACTCTAGTATTTATTCCCTTAAATTATTATTATTTATTATGATATTTATTTTATAGTAAGATTAGATAACTATTGATATATATTTTTTATAAAATTAATGATTTTTTAGAGCTTATGCCTTAGAAGTTGATATTTTTACCTTATGATTTTAAGCTGAATGCATTTTATTGTATATATGCCACCCTAAATGATATGTGCTTTCAAGATATACTAGAAGCTATCAACAATTAACTAACTTATTTGATTTTTTGGAATTATTACATGAATTAAATTACTTTAACTAGAAAAGTCATTCATTCAAACCTTTAAATATCCAAATAAAATTTATCTTATTGTTTAGCTTTATTTATCACACTTTTTATTCTCATACAGCAAAAGTTCAACTCATATAT